>RYFJ01001560.1:0-215330 GCA_003991445.1 Oryza meyeriana var. granulata
TAATAGTAAACAACAATATACTCTAGCTTCAATTAATAGTCAATTTTATTATATTTTTAAACAGAGGGAATTAGTAACATATAAGTGGCTGAGAAGCTGCAAAACCAGCATAAAGTAATTCTGTGACTTAGCTCAATATTGTAACATGCGCAAAGTGCATAAAAATGAATACAATTTTGCTACATTCTCAGCAGAATACAAATTGTGGTTGCCAAAAAAATTCCAAAAAGGAATTTGCGAGAGTTGCAGGTGGGCGGAGCAGAAGGAGTTATATATTTCTATTAAGGTCAAGAGTGGGAACCCTTATCAAGAATAATGCGGTAAGGCAGTCTGGAAAAAAATAAAAAGGGGACTTGAAGCTCCAAAAAGCAAACTATAGTCAACAATCACTCCATGTGGTCATCATAAAACACATGATAGCGTGGTCCAGTCTGCTGACCGCTTAATGTCACCCGATTGCTTAATACTTCCAAGAATGAAAAGCCCAGCAGTCGTGGGCACATAAGAAGAGTGTCAAACATATAGTAAAATGTGTAAAATATTCCTGGAAAGTAAAGAAGTAAATAGGGACATTTGAAAAATCCTTTATTTTCTAACCTCTGTGTAAGAAAGAAAATTTGAACATCTAAATCTGTGTGCTGACCTTACCGAGCGGACGCACCTTCCTTTATGTCCCGGCCGGGCATCACGCGAAACTAATAGTAAGGTGAAACAAGAATATAATTATATATAATTAATATATACATATATATATATAACTATATATATATATATATATATATATTAATATATATATTGGGAATAACGATGTAGTGATGAAATTGCAAAAGAATTTTCTTGAACAATGTGAGGGACGGATTATAGTTGGAAGATGGAATAATATAGTGATATATACTCCACATGAGGGGGAGTATGTCAGTTGGAGTGGGCATGCATTGAGGCAATCGCATTACATTCGCAACATACGCTCCAGATTAAGACGGAGATGAGGCAACTCGTGCAGTTTCTGCACTGTTATGAGCTTTTATATCTTCTCAATCGAAGAGATGCCCTGCAACTGCAAGCAAGCACAAACCAGTTAGCTAATTAAGCTCTATTTCCGTACCAATGCAATGCAGCTCTGGACTAACAAAAAAAAAATCAAACAGATGGCATTATATATGTACCAACCTGGCTTGTTGGGAGGTCATGGAGCAGTAGATGTCGTCACATCGTGCCATCTCAGGGAAGAATTTGCTGCGGAATTCATGATAATACTCAACCACGGCCGGCGAGGCGAGAGAGGGGGTGGTGGTGGATGCTGCGATGTTGTTGGTCACCGTAGCGACGAGAAGGCAGCCTTCCCTTCCCTTGCCAAACGCAAGCAGCCGCGTCGAAGCACACCCTACCCTCCTCCTCATCACGGAGCCGGAGCCGGGCCTGGAGAAGACGAAGACGACGGAGGAGGAGTCGAGTCTCGCCGTCGCCGCCGTCCCGTCCTTCCAAGCCGGTTGGGTGCATGGGCCTCAATCCCGGCCCATTAACGTTAATTGAGCCCATCCAAACTAAGTCCTTTGCCCCCAATTTTTTACTCCCCTAGCCCTCTGGGAGGGTTTTTTTTCTTAAAAATCACCTTCTTGTACGGCGGAAAATGCGACATGGCAACGCTACTTTCCTCGGAGGAACATAAAAATTTATATTTAGATCCTTCTCGTCTTTTGAGAGGGTGATTTTTTTTTAAAAAATAATAAACAGGTCATATAAAGTTGTAGATCTCGTCGAACTCTATGATTTTGCTATTAAGTTTGATTTCATCGAACTTCGTATGACCTGTGTATATTTTTTAAAAAAATCATCCTCCTAGAGAGCAAGAAGGAACTAAATGTTAATTTTCCTATACCCCAAGGAATATAGCGCTGCCACGTCACATTTCTCGTCCTTTGGAAGAATGATTTTTTTTTTAAAACAAAACCCTTCAGGATGAGAGGAGTATATTTTCGTCAATTTCAAAAACAAAAATATATTTTTGTAAATTTTTTAGAAATAAATATATATCTCTCAAAAAATGTGAATAGTGCTATCTGATCCTAATAAAAATAGAACGGTGTGTATATACTCGATCAACTAAGATGGAATCTTAGGTCGATGATTATATACTCTTATGTAGAAGCGGATCCAAACCACCTTGATGATACGCTGTAGCGCCTATGTACGTAGTACATGTTTGGAAATAAAAGGGTAAAACTAGTATATATTCTTGAAAGAAGGAAGTACCAAATCTGTATATTTCTAAGACTCCATACTCCATCAGAAAAAAATGACAGAATATAGCTAGGAGTAGTTAATAGTAACAAAATCGATCAAGAGTGGCCTCGATGGACCAGTAGTACATGGATACACACCACTGGCATACGTGTCACTACTGAAGTACTCCACTGTAGTAGCCAAGGAAGCTACTCCTCAGGTCCTCCTAAACAAAAAAAAAATGACATATGCAAGCAGCTAGTAGCAAATCAAGTATTAAACTTCAAATAGTTAAATGATTTTTGGATTTTTTTCTCTTAAATTACTTATCAAATCTGCAATTTGATTATATCATTATATTCATTGCAGTTAAATCTTTACAATAAGATCTCACATAATTATATTCCGATGAAAATAACATATAAGTTTTAATCATTAAAAAGCGTTTCAATTAAAATTCGATTATGTTACGTGTTTTAGGTCTTTGTGTTATAATGAATCTTTTTTAAATATTGCATTGGATGTTTCAATAAGTACTTTAAATGTTTCACTAGTTCATTTACAAATATTGCATGTGGTGTTTTTAGATGTTTCAACAACTATTTTGTAATGTTTTAACAGTTACAAATTGATGTATCATGTATAATATATGAATGTTTTAGTTAAGAATATAATTATATATAATATTTTTATTAGAAATATAAGATCTTGTTGTAAAGATTTAATTTCAACGATAATCAAATTATAAATCGAATAAGCAATTTTAAAAAAAATTTAAAAGTTTGCATAGGAGTGAATAGAGAGAGTAGTCTGGCAGAGCATGCAACTTGCAGCGAGCGCTAGCCAGCAACGTGGGAGGAAGTCTGCATAGGCGGAAACGCCGTCCGATTTTTCAAGTTTTATCGGACGTCCGATGTGGAGTTTCGTCCAACTAATTAGAGACACACTGAATGATTCAGCCGGTGATCACTGAGAGGGGATCTATATACAATACAAGAAGGCATATGCATGGTAGCATGAATGTGTGGGACGTACGGCAGTATGCAAAGGATGAAGAAAAAATTAAAAGGAGAAGAGGCAATCACATGTGCTGGGATGCGGACGGCATTAACACTAGTCTTGCGAGCCCTATTGCGTTGCCACCACACACACACACACACACACACACACACACATATATATATATATATATATATATATATATATATATATATATATATATATATATATATATATATATGGGCTATGGTGTGGCATGCCATACGGCCCCCTCTGTACGGTATGCTCCGGACCGTCGGATGGGCGCGATCGACAGTCCCGGGACATTTTCGCGCTCCGTCCGGGACCAAGCCTGTGTGTCCCGGGACTGGAGGCACGACCCGGGACCAGAAATGCCCCGGACCGTCGATCGCGCCCATCTAACGGCCCGGGACGTGCCGCACGGAGGGGGCCGTGCGGCATGCCGCATCATAGCCCATATATATATATATATATATATATATATATCAACTTCATACCAACATGATGACGATAAAATTGAGAGTAGGAGAGGCAAGTTGGATTGATTAGCAAATTATGGCAAGGAGAGGAGAGAATGTATGTATGTGTGATGTACCGAGAAGGACCAAAGGAGATGATGTCGGTGGGATTGAAGGAGCAAGAAGCAGGTAATGGTGGGCTACTGGAGGATCCACCGCCCGGCCCGGGACGTCGGCGAAGTTTCTCTCGATCCGTCGCTGGATGGTCGCATCTTGGCTTTGAACTCGGGACACCTGGCCACCTTCTTCGTAAGAACCTCCACTGCCCTGCCCTTGATGCGTCCATACAGCCTCGCCGCATTGCATGCATATATATTAATTATTTGTGTTGCATGCCAATCTATATGCAACTAATTAATTACTTGCCAATTACTACTTCCTCCGTTCAATTAGGATAAGGCTTTAACTAATAATTACTTTAACATATAATTTTTATGATATAAATTGGTATTATTAGATTCGTATTTAAAAGTACTTACTTATGATTATATTTTTTATCACAAAAATAAGATCCTAATAAATCAAAAAATTTACTGTTTAGCCCTTGTACAAAACTAATTTCAAAAATAAACCCCGTCAAAACTATTTCCAGAAATAGATCAGGAGCTCAGCGCCAGGCCTGATGGCGCTAAGCCCTCGCAGGTCTATGGCGCTGACCCCCGTCCCCCGTGGCTAGGAGGCCTAGCTGGACGCTGACGTGGCAGGGGGTCAGTGCCGCCTGCCTTAGCGCTGATCTCCCCGACCTCAGTGTCAACGGGATTGGCGCTGAGGCGGGGACTTAACCCTAGCCATCGCCCTCCCCCCTATTCCTTCCTTTTCTTTCTCTTCTTCCTCCAGCGCTCGGTCGCGGTGACTCTCTCTCTCTCCTCCTCTCTCTAATCTTTTTAAATCCCCATGAAATCGAAGCTCTTTGGAGGGGATTTTATAGTGAGAACGACGAGAAAGGTAAACTCCACCAAATCCCTCTCTTTCCCCCCTATTTTTTTTTCAAATTTGATGAATGTAGGCGAAACCCTAGTTTCTAATTTATGCCAAAATATTGCAATTTAGTTGGTATAGTTTGAATAGATGTATTGGATAATATTATATGATAATATATGAATACAATGTAGTTGTTGGAGGTGGACTAGATGTACTATTTTGTAGGGTGTTTATTTGGAGGATAATAGTGTGGTCCTTTTTTTAAGGTGTTTATTTTTTATTGTATGACAATATAATTTTTGTGGAATAGAAAAGGTGGAATAGACGTAATGTATAATATTGTATGATATATTGTGTTGTCCGAGAGTGGGTTTAGCTGAAAATAGAATTCTATATGTAGTTTTACTACCATGTCCTAGTTGTTATCCATCTATAGTGTACGGTCAAAAAAAAATTTAAGAAACAACTCATTAGTACAAAAGTTAAGAAACAAAGAGTTGTTTCTTAACTTTTGTACTAATGAGTTGTTTCTTAAATTTTTTTTTGACCGTACACTATAGATGGATAGAGTGGTTTATGTGCATTACGGTGGTAGTGTGATCGAGTTAAGTAATGGTGGTAGCTATTTTAAGGGAATGATCGTTAAGTCGATTGTATTTCTCGGTAGACCTATTTTTAAGGAGCTTGTGTTCGTATACAGGAGGTGTAGTGAAATCTATGTCTTATATTTTTAAACAGAAGAAATAAGTAATAATTAAACTGTAGCCAGGTAACAACTACTAAAAGAAAGGGGAAAAAACATGGATGGATGGATATGCATGCATGCATGATTGGTAGAGGTAGGTGCTATATATACGTACTTGTATTGGTCGGTGCGCATGGACATTAGGACATTGCGGAGGCCATGGCAGTCAGGGTCGGGGTCGGCGAGGAGCTTGGTTTGAACGCGGTCGAAGACGCCGGCAACGGTGCTGGCTTCGTCGAATTGAAGGCGAACTTGACGATGATGTCGAAGAGGAGGATGCGGGAGAGGATGGTGTTGGCCTGCCGGTTGAGGTTGTCGAGACGAATTAAGGAAGCCCTGCAGGTAGGACCACGAAGCAGACGCCGAAGATGGCGCCGCTCCCTCTCCAGCCTACCTATACCATTCGATCAATTAATATATAATATGCACAAATATAGGGGAATTAGTATACATTAGGGTTAGTCGGCTAGCTCATGCATGGATTAATACTGCATGGTTGCAGATATGCATGCACGTGGCGCCTGAGGAAGCGGCGGAGAAGCCGAATTCGGAGCTCCGTCAAGCCGCCACGGTGGCCGCCGTTGAGTCGCCTCACTGAATCTCCTGGTAGACCGAAGCAGCAGCAAAGGGACAAGGAGGTTTTTGCTTGGCAAGTTTTTACTCCCGTAAAAAAATACTCTTTTTATTATTAGCGTGTAAAGATAAGATCATGTTTCAGTGCTCCAGAGTCTATTTGTAAATTCTATGTTTGATATATCATAATTTTGGAGAGTTGACGATGGGATGGTGGTAGATTCACCCCTCACCACTATCCCTACTCTTTTTTAAAAAAATATAGTTATACTAAATTCATCTTTATATGTAAATTTGAAGTGCTGGTTTGCCACTCTATGTACTAGTACTAATATATTTACGGATGGCAGCCAAAGTTGACTAGTACTCCAATCTATTATACTACAGTCGTACAAAGTCAACTTGGATATATATGTCTATACCGGTCCAACGCCGTACGTAGCAAGTTCGTACGTACGTACGTGTACGGCATGAATGATGATGGATCAACAATAATGAAAAGTCAATATACTTACTCCGACATACATGATGATGATGCCATCATCTCATCTAGCTCAAGAAGAACAGGCAGAAATTAAAGCAACATGTACTCGATCGCCCTCTTTCTATTTCAACTAACATCGCGTTTTCTTGCATAAATTACGTACGTCCGTTCGTACGGATGAACCTAGCTAGCTGCCGCTAATTGTTTACTAACTCCAGCTTGTTGCTTAATTAACAATGACGTACGTTAGTTTACTGGGGAAGGCATTATATATGTTGCACGGAACTGTACTGTACTACTCCTAGCTAGGTAGGAATTAGGATCGATCTTTGAGCACCTGTGCGTGCTACCCCACTAATCAATCGTCATTTACGAATATATATATATATATATATATATATATATATATATATATATATATATATATATATATATATATATATATATATATACTCTATTCCTATTATCTAATATAAGAGATTTTATAGTGTTAATTGTTTTATTAACCACTTTTTATTTAAATTTCTTCCCATCATACACTACCACAGAATCGTCCATCTGGGACGGTCCATCTGTGACGGGCCAATGTGCCCCGTCACAGGCAAACTAATCTCTGACGGGCCAAAACAGGGCCCGTTTGAGATAATGCTGTAGGGCATGGCAACCATCACAAGTGACTGGTCATCTGTGACGGGTCTATATAACAGACCGACACCAGAATATCTGTGACGGGTTTAGATAACAACCCGTCACAGATTCCACATCATCTTTGACGGGTTGTCATCTATGACCCGTCACAGTGAGTGCCCTTATCTGTGTCGGGTGTAAAATATTACCCGTCACAGATGTACCGTTCTCGAGTTTCCGCACTGGTCCGAACTCTAACTATAGGTGCCGGTTATACTGAACAACCTGCACCTATAGTGCTCTTATTTGTTCACCTCGCTCTGGAAGAGTAGACGAAGCAAGCAAGCAATGGAAGCATATCTCACATGAGCTGGCGTCGCGTCGACCTGGGCGGGCCAGCCTCATGGCACATCAGTTTTTCTTCCTTTGCTTGTATCCCCGAGCTGACCGACGAGCTGCCATTCAAATTGATCTCCGACCTCATTAATTACTACCTTTGTCTGGACGGGCTAGTTTCTAGCCGCAAGCAGCGAAAGCAGGGGCCCGCATCAAGTTGGCGTCGCGCCGACCTGGGCGGGCCCCTTCTGCTTCCACTGCCTGCAGCCTCGAGCTAAACCTTGCGCTCCGACCGCCACATTCCATCCGCCGGCCGATCGGCCCTTGTAATTTTTTTTATATCTGTGTCGGGTGTAACCCAGGACCCGTCACAGATAAGTGATCACCTGGGACGGGTATAGAGTAACCACCCGTCAGAGATGAGTTGACTCATCTCTGACGGGTTTCTACTCTCTTACCCGTCACAGATGACCACTAATGAGTGACGGGTTTGTAGTAAGCACCCGTCAGAGATGCGTAATGACGGGTTTCGACTATACTAACCCGACAGAGATGGGTAGTCTCCTATATATACCCCCGTTGACCACCAGCTTGCCATCCCAGCTCTATGCACTGTATTCAATTCAGCTGGGAGAGTTAAGAGGGCGAATCTTTGCCATTCCAGCTCTGTGCACTGTAGACAATTCGGTTGGGAGGGTTAAGAAGGCGAATCTTTGCTGTGAATTTAGAGGAAAAATAGAAAGTAAGCTTGGTTATTTTTAGACAGGTGCAGCAAACTTTCTTTATTGTTGCAAAATTATTCCGTTAAAGTTTTTTTATGATTACAGATGGACCGTAAATGGATGTACAGTACTAATCGGCTGAGCCAGGAGTATAGGAATGGAGTGGTTGAATTCTTGAATATTGCAGAGGATGATAGGACGAGGAGGAGTAAAGAATATATGGTTTGTCCATGCACAGATTGCAGAAATGAGAAGATGTTTGTCGGAAGAGTTCAAATACAGTCTCATCTCATACGTAGAGGATTTATGAAAGACTATACTTGTTGGACAAAGCATGGTGAGCAAGAGTCAATGAATATTACTCCAATTGGTACAACGGTCAAAAGACAAAATGAGGAACATGTTCGTGATGACATGTTCGTCCCTTCGTCATTGGGTGGTGATTTCATAGAACTAGACCCTGATACACTTACGGAGATGGTGCATGATATTGAGGAGCCATCCTACAAGGAAAGGGATTATGAGAAGTTCAGCAGGTTGGTGACAGATTCGAAGACTGCACTATATCGTGGATGCAAGACGAAGTACACCAAACTATCTGCTGTCTTGGATCTCATGAAGATAAAGGCAAGTAACGGTTGGTCTGACAAGAGTTTCACGGATCTACTTGCTTTGCTAAACGACTTGCTACCGGAGGGGAACACAATTCCTACGACCACATATGAAGCTAAACAGGTGTTATGCCCATTGGAGTTGGATGCCAGAAGAATCCACGCATGCCGAAACGACTGCATATTGTACAGCAAAGAATACGCTGCCTTGGATGCTTGCCCTGTGTGCAATGCATGTCGATACAACCAAACTAACAGCCCTGCCGAAGATAAGAAGTCAAAGAGGGGTGGTCCTGCAAAGGTCGTGTGGTACCTTCCTATTGCCGACCGCATGAAGCGAATGTTTGCCAATCCGAGGGAAGCTGAGTTAGTTCGTTGGCACGCAACAGATCGAAAGGCGGATGGTAAGCTAAGGCACCCTGCGGATTCGTCGCAATGGAGGAATATCGACAGGATATTCCCCGAGTTTGCGGAAGACCCAAGAAACATCAGATTCGGTTTGAGTACGGATGGCATGAATCCTTTCGGGGATATGAGCAGTCGTCATAGCACCTGGCCAGTCCTTCTTGTTAACTACAACCTCCCCCCTTGGCTGTGTTTCAAAAGGAAGTACATGATGCTTTGCATGCTAGTGCAAGGTCCGAAACAACCTGGTAACGACATTGATGTGTACTTGGAACCGCTTGTCGATGACCTGGCAAGTTTATGGATTGACGGATCTCAGACATGGGATGCATATGGACAAGAAAACTTTAGTTTTCACGCACTCTTGTTCTGCACCATTAATGACTATCCGGCACTTGGTAATCTGTCCGGTCAAACAGTGAAAGGTAAGAAGGCTTGCTCCGATTGTATGGAGGAAACACGCAGCAGGTGGATGAAGCACTCACGCAAGATGGTATACATGGGTCATAGAAGATTCCTACCGCCATACCACCCATATAGAAGAATGAAGAAAAACTTCAATGGTAAGAGGGAGAGGGCCAGTGCACCGTTGGATTTGACAGGACGACAGGTGCACGACTTAGTGAAGGAGATCCATAATAATTTCGGTAAGAAGAAGAAATCTCATAACCCAAAAGAGAAGGGCATGTGGAAGAAGAAATCAGTATTCTGGCGACTACCATACTGGGAGCATCTAGAGGTCCGCCATTGCATTGATTTGATGCACGTAGAGAAGAATGTGTGTGAGAGTCTTGTTGGGTTACTGCTTAACGTCTCGGGAAAAACAAAGGATGGGCTGAATACACGTCAAGATTTAGCAGATATGAACATTCGCACCGAACTACAACCAAGACTCATGGAATCAGGACGCATATTCCTCCCTCCAGCTTGCTACACATTGTCCAAGGTGGAGAAAAAAGATGTGTTAGAATGTTTGCATGGTATTAAAGTCCCTTCTGGTTACTCATCGAGGATCAGCAGGTTCATTTCTTTGGACGACCTAAAAATAGTGGGAATGAAGTCTCATGACTGCCATGTCCTTATTACAGAGCTTCTACCAGTTGCAATTAGGAATGTTTTGCCCAACAAAGTCCGTCACACCATACTGCGGTTGTGCTCCTTCTTCAAAGCAATTGGTCAGAAAATCATCGATCCAGAAGACCTAGATGCCCTCCATACAGACATCGTACAAACTCTTTGTCATCTGGAGATGTATTTTCCACCTACATTCTTCGATATCATGGTACATGTCACTGTGCATTTGGTAAAGCAAACAAAAGCATGTGGTCCTGCGTTCGTAAGACAAATGTACCCGTTCGAAAGATACATGGGAATTTTGAAGTCTTACGTACGGAACCGGTCCCGGCCTGAGGGGAGCATCATTGAAGGTTATACAACAGAAGAGGTAATTGAGTTTTGCGTTGACTATATGTCCGAGGCCGGTTCAATTGGAGTTCCTCGGTCTCACCATGAAGGCAGGCTTGAAGGGGTAGGCATCATCGGGAGGAAAAGAATCACGCTACTGCGTGCCCAATATGATCAAGCGCATTTCACAGTACTGCAACATATGACTGAGGTGGTTCCTTACATGCAAGAACATGTAGCAGAGATCAAACAAGAAAATAGAGACAAAACTGACAGTTGGGTCAGAAAACAACATATGTCGTGTTTCAACAAATGGTTCAAGAATCGTATTGCCAACTCAGCAAACCCCACAAGTGAAACCATTATATGGTTGTCACAAGGTCCATCATGGGATGTTCGCACTTGGCAGGGATATAACATCAACGGGTACACCTTCTACACTACCAAGCAAGACGAAAAAAGCACTGTTCAGAATAGTGGGGTTTGCATAGATGCGATGAATGATCAAATCGGGCAGACTGATACATACTACGGCCGTGTAGATGCAATTTGGGAGATGAATTATGTCAAATTCAAAGTGCCGTTGTTTCGGTGTCATTGGGTCGACCTTCGTGCCGTTAAAGTTGATAAGGAGGGTTTCATACTTGTGAACCTAGAAAAGACCGCATATGCCGATGAGCCGTTTGTCCTCGCAAAGCAAGTTGTGCAAGTATTCTATGTCAAAGACCCGACAAATAAGAAGTTGCATGTTGTTCGTGAAGGCAAACGAAGAATTGTCGGGGTTGACAACGTTGTTGACGAGGACGACTACAACCATTACGTCCACAGCCTATGGCAAGAAGCACCATTAGAGCAAGAGCAATCACAAGGTGCGACTGTGTATACGCGCGCAGATCATCAAGAAGGCACGTATATGTAACTAAAACCTAATGCATCTGGCCTTTCTGTGGTACTAAGAATTAATCCTCTTCTTGTATGACAACTTTAATGTACTTACTCAATCTCCATGCACAATTGTACTATTTTTTGAATGAAGTAGAAAAATTATTTCTTGTCTGTTTATGTGGTGCCGAAACTTTCAGTTTGGTTGAGGGGAGGAAGGGGCTAAGTCCCGTGGACTTACCTGTGACGGGCACACAATCAGCGCCCGTCACAGATAGCATTATAGGTGCCGGTTAACCGGCACCTATAGCTATCTGTGACGGGCGCTGATAGTGTGCCCGTCACAGGTAAGTACCTGGGCATATATATGCACGGGACTTGGCCCCTCCCGCCCCTCAAACCAAACTGAAAGTACGTTTTGCCTTCAAGCAGGAACCCTAGCGCGCCTTCGAGCAGGAACCCTAGCGCCGCCCTCCCCGACGACTTGCGCCGCCGCCTCCGGACGATCTGCGCCGCCGCCTCCTCCCCGAGCACCGCATTGCCTCCCCGAGCACCGGCGCCGCCTCCTCGCATTGCCTCCCCGGCTCCCCGAGCACCGGCGCCGCCTCCTCCCCGAGCACCGCATTGCCTCCCTGAGCACCGGCGCCGCCTCCTCGCATTGCCTCCCCGGCTCCCCGAGCACCGGCGCCGCCTCCTCCCCGAGCACCGCATTGCCTCCCCGAGCACCGGCGCCGCCTCCTCGCATTGCCTCCCCGAGCACACGGCGCGGCCTCCCCGAGCACCGGCGCCGCCTCCCCGAGCACCGCATTGCCTCCCCGAGCACCGGCGCCGCCTCCTCCTCAAGCACCTTCACCTTCCCCGGCCAAGAGGTACCTCGCGGAAAAACCTGTTTGTTATAGCAGGATCGCTGTCTTTTGCCTGTGGTGTTTTTCTAGATTTTCTCAAATTGCGAGCAGTCCAAACCATACACTTCTCATAAGAATTGTAGAGTATTTCTTGTTCGTATTTACTTGACACATTGCCATCAAGCTAGAAATGTCGGATCGTCCAGACGCATCGATGTCGGCCGGTTCAAGAGGAGGCGTAATTGGTCGAACCCGTAGGTCGGCGAATAGACTGCCGGACACCAAGTTGACGATCACGGAGGTCGATGATGAGGGCCGACCTGTCGCTCCAAGAACTGTGGTCGCAAAGTTCGCGAACACTTGTGGCGTGATCGCCCGAAAGAACATAGGGATCCTCCACAAAGACATGGCTTCTGTCCCGAGGTGGAGAAGGAGTATGCGTGGAGATGCTGAAGGAGAAGTTCGACTTCCCTGCAGAAGCCGAGGGAAGACTAAAGAGACGACCAGTCCAGAAGATGGGTCACGCGTGGAAGAACTTCAAGTCCAAGCTCGTCAACGAGTATATCCTCCTCCCCGAACAAAAAACCCCATATGACGAGTTCCCACAGATAACAGAAGATGTGTGGGAACGGTTTGTGGCAATGAAGACCTCGGAAGAATTCGTAAGCATCAGCGAGAAACATCGGCGACTCCAGGCTCGGAACGAGCACCCGCACCGTCTCGGCACAGGTGGCTACGTAGGGAAGGAAGCCGTATGGGCTCGAGAGGATGAAGCTGCAAGAGCGGCAAATGTCCCTCCTCCATTTGCTGACATTACGGACGTGCGAGCAAGGAATTGGGCTAGAGCACGGGGCAAGTCCAACCCGGATGGCACCGTGTCTTTCCCTAATGAAGCTGATGCAACGGTCTATCAGCACCTCGTGAGTTTTTCTATCTCCAAC
Source organism: Oryza meyeriana var. granulata (assembly GCA_003991445.1). Lineage (NCBI taxonomy): Eukaryota > Viridiplantae > Streptophyta > Magnoliopsida > Poales > Poaceae > Oryza > Oryza meyeriana. The sequence continues at coordinate 13,258 of RYFJ01001560.1, forward strand.
TTCATTTACTTCTTTGTTACTACCTCGTTTGAAATGTTGTTAACCATTTCGCTCTAATTATGTAGATGACATTGATTGTTGAACAATCCTCCCAAAGCGAGGTAGAGTCAGCGCCGCCTAGGCGGGAGGACGACATCCTCACTAAGGCCCCTCGGAAACCCAGAACATTCGGGCCGGACAAGAGGGCTAGGTGCGACTGTAGGGTGGAAGGAGGGGTTGCCACAATACAGTTCGCAATATAAGAAACGCCGGATGTCCAAACAAGAGAAGGACTCCCGCCTAAAGGAGGCCGTCAAGGAGGAGGTCAAGGAAGAGTTGACTACGCAGTTGACTATGCTATTGAGTGAGCAGTTCGAGGCCAAACTGCGGACCGAGGTACAACGACTAAAGCGCGAATTCTTCGCACAGTCTGCCTTCCACACAGATCCCCAGTCAGCACATTTAGCTCAACTGGATGCTAGCCCAACGCAGCATCGGAGCAGCTGTGCATCGGCAGAGTTGGGTGATGTTCCTAACCCAATCCCATCCGCAGTCGACAACATGACGGAGGTAAGCGACAATATAATAGCCGGCAAAAGTAGTTGAACTCAAAACATTGAAATTATGTTTGCACTAATTTCAATGTGTTTTCAAATACAGGATGTCGCCAACTGTATTATACAGGTTAGGGTGACTCCAACCTTTTGCTCCGATGCAGCCGAGGGTGTAGTGTACAAACCAAGTATAGCACAGAAGGTGCACGGCGCAGACTTGATGGCTGGATATGCGAAGGTGCAGGTGGACATAGTCAAGGAAAATTGGGCCAACTGGCAGCTTCCAATCCCACCCACCGATGAAATTCTGACTTTGTGGAATGCACGGAACACATTTATACAATGGCCAAAGTCAGATATAGTCATCAAGATGACACCGCGTGTAGCTCGGCCAGCCGTACTAGCTCCTTCACCTCGTCCTGCTTTTCTGGCGCTACAGGGTCCTCGTGGACCTGCATTTACGGAACCGATGGATATTGGCAATGCATTTATGGATTTGCAAGACATAACGGCTGACATCTCTCCAGTCAAGGTTCACCCCAAGTCTGATGGCTCCCCAGTAAAAGAACCCACGAAGCAACAACGAGGAAGGCAAAGGGGGAAGGCAAAAAAGACGGCCTCAAAGACAGTACAAGTCACTAAGTTCGTGCTAGGCTCGCCCCTGGTTGAGGTCAACTTGTTAGATGATATGGGGTAGCCTGCAAGGAACTACATAAATATTACATGAAGAAGGCCAATGCAGACATAAAAGACAAGGAGACGGACATCATTGGCCGTCACGGGCACGAGCCGTTCCTCTCCCCAGACACGCTAATTGTTGTTGGATTCGAAGATCTTTTTGATCTTTTTAGGCTACGGGCGGTGGACACAAGCCTTCTGAAGTGCTTTTCCTTGTAAGTGCACACAACTCTAAGATTTTGAGCAAATACTCGTGTCTAGTCAATCGTAACCAAAGTTATGCTTCTTACAGGTTGTGTTGGATGGAGGCAAAGAGGGCGGGTTGGCCGGTAGGTTTCCTTGATCCATCACTGATCAATGAGACCTGCCTCAAAAACAATCTATCGGACGTCATTCAATACATCACGAATTGCCTATGGAGCCACCAGGACAAAGATTTCATACTATTAGCGCACAATCAACAGTAATGGCTCTATACTCTTTATTACTTTCCTTTAGCAATATCTTACAAAATATGCCTCCGTCCAACTAATGCCTACACACACATCTTGTAGACGCCATTGGATCCTAGTGGTGATAGTACCACATTGGAGTAAGGTGTACTATGTTAACTCCAACAGGAATGGAAACTACAACTTCAGTGAACTTTCCTCCGCATTAGACGCCGCGTGGCAAACTTATGTGAACAAAGGAGGAAAGCACAAGGATAACACCGACTCCCTCTATCATCACTATAATCTCCCATGCGCACAACAGACGGGTGACACATGTGGTTTCCACGTGTGCCACAACATGACAACCTTGACAAGACAAGTGACCGACTTGGATCCTGAGGTTTGTGCTCCAAAGGCACATCTTGTGCATTATTGCATTTGTCAATATTTTTTTTAACATACTAACTACAGTCTTCCCTTGCAGAATAATACATGGACATATGCGCCAATAGACCTTGCAAGAATTAGAGGACGCATCGCTGCCTTCCTACTCATCGACATCATCGCCAAAAATGGCACGTTTCATTACGCATAGCATTGTACTTAACACGATAGTATTCATTCTTTCATTTGTTGCAACATTCAATTTTAAGCATTTCAATTTTCTAGCTTGTTCAATATATGCCATTGATACGATTAATTATTTTCGGCTATATATGATAGTTCTCAGTTTTGCTATCTAAATGTAGTGCATATATGTAAGTGATGAAAATCTTGTGTTGGATGTGAGGTGTATGTGTGTTTGTATGCAATGCTTCTCTGTTCTGGGAATTCTGTAACTGCATGTGTTGCTTTTTCAGAGGGCATGGCTAGCATTTTCCTGAGGCTAGCCAGCACAAAAAAATATTTTTTTAATGTTCCATATCTTCACTGACGGGTTAACACTAACACCCGTCACAGGTGACACCATCTGCGACGGGTTACAACTACCACCCGACAAAGATGGCTAGCGATCTCTGACGGGTAAAAATCCATACCCGTAACAGATAACATAGTCATCTGTAACGGGTTAAAATATTTACCCGTCACAGATGACCTTGATATCTGTGACGGGTATAATTAACGACCCGTCATAGATGACAAGTTATCTCTGACGGGTCTTGTTTCCCACCCGTCAAAGATAGATTGACCGCTGACGGGCCCTGCCCCGTCACAGATGAGGTTACTCATCACTGACCACTCATCTCAGACCAGGAGTTTACCCGTCAGAGATAATGGTTGCGACCCGTCACAGATGACCTGGTCCGGCGTAGTGATACCCCTTACCTACCATCGCACCCGAACCATCACTTATTTAATAAGGGACATATTATTTTTTCTCTTCAATCTTAATCTTTTGAAAAAGGGAAAGATCATTTATAGGAGGGGATGAAGATAGTATATATATATATATATATAATTTACTTGGTGCACTGTGGTGTCCGGGTCTTAAGATTTAAATCGAGTATATACCTAATTTAAATAAGTATGAAAATTTTTAAAATATTTTAGATATGAACATTAACTTATTTACTAGCTAGTTAAATAAGTTTGAACTGAATTTGAAGTCATGCATGTTTTTTTTCTTAAATTTTAATTCTAAGTATATGTTATCTAAACATATAATTAACTAGGTATGTAATATGAGATGGTGAAATAACTTTAAATTTAAGATATTTTGTTGTAAGGTATGGACATCAATTAAACTATTATAACTGAGTATATACCTAGAAGTTAAAAAATCAAAAAAATATATGTGTGTGTATGAAAGCAACTGGTAGAATAAATGGATAATATTGTCCCAGTTGGAGTACCCCCAGTTACACATTGCCTAGAAAATTCTGCTACTTATATATGTACACGGGATTACGTACACTTTTGACATGAATCTAACGAGGTCAGATATTTAATTACCGTCCGCTTTGTCTCTTTTGATCGTGTATTTGAATTTTTAATAGTACAATGTACTGGTAATATAATGGTGTCGGTATAAATAATCGAATGGTATAGATTAATTCACCTACACATTTAATATATAGCAGTATAAATTTTAAAAGGGTAAATTAGTCTTTCCATATTATTGCGTGGGCGGCAATTTGATAAATTCACAACATAGAGGAAGAATCACACCGCCGCCATACGTGTCATCGCCTACCTCGCGAGCTCTCAGCTCGCGCCTAAATTTAGGTTATTGTTAGATTGAAGTGAAATATGAATTTACTAAAATGCACTTTTCAATCTTTTAACAAATTTCTAATGTGCCCTTGTATATACTAGGAGTATATAGTGCCAGTATATTGTACCACAAAAGTTCTCTAATAATTAGGGGATACACTCGCTCAGCATCCATGCACTTCTTCTGTATAATAGAAAAATAAAACACTCAACTAGACTCTTTTACATTTCTATTACTACAATTGAGCTAGCCCGTTCATAGGGTTCAAAATTCTAGTTTTAATTTCTGAAGATTGAAATTTGATCTGTTTTTGTACAAAATTTATTGATTTCCCCATACATGTTTGCTTTGTGACATTCATGTAAGAGCAACAAAGCACTGGAAATAGGATTTTGGTCAAGTTTGGCTAAATATGGAAACCCAAACCCAACCCCACCCCACCACCCCAAGAGAAGAAAACCGAAGGGAACGAAGTGTTGCCAAAATTTTGACATCAAACTAATAAATTCAGATCAAAGCTACTTTGTCTGTTTCAAATTATTTATCATTCTAGATTTGTCATAAATCAAATATTTATGTTTTTAGAAATTCATGTAGTTTAACCATATGCGATTTATATATTTTGAAAGTATTTCTTATAGTGAATCTAAAAACATAAATATTATGATGTTAAACTATATAAATTTATAGAAATTTATAAATTTAAAACCTAAAACAACTAATCTAAAATAACAAGTAATTTAAAACGGAGGGAATAATCAATTTCGTTAGACTATCAGCATTGGTCTTTTTATCGTAGTCTATTTTTTAATTTTTAGTTACTTTGTTTATTTTGCTACGGTTTAACAGACACCAAAAAAATTAAAGTATAAGTTCGACAGTTAGAGATAGCACAAATTTAAGCACCGGTTGAATCCAATGTAGATAGGCATAAGGCACCTAAAAGAAGAAGCCTTCCCAGGAAGAGAGTGGCCCGGGAGGATTTTTTTCTTTCGGAAGAAGCAATCAACTGCTATCTACGCCTTGTACGCCTTCACTTTCAGGTTCTCTATTATTACCTTTTTTTTTAATAAATAACACGGTTAATTTTTATCGTGACATTTGATCATTCATTTTATTTAAAAAACTGATATAAATATAAAAATATAAGTCAGGTTGAAAGTTTATTTAATGATAAATCAATATACAGTAAAATAAATTATACTTCCTTAAATTTTTTAAATAAGATGAATAATTAAATATTATATTAAAGATCAAAGACGTCATCTATTTAAAAAACAAAGTGAGTACTTTCTTTTTCTTTATTTTAATTGGTTTGCTAGTATCTCCACCAGTGGAGTGGTGGTGGTGGTGGTTTGTGAGCGAGTGCTTATCAGGGACAGGTGTGTACTGAGGAGGATGATCCAGTACTAAACGGAACGGAACGGAATCATGTCCTTTCTAGGTACGGCATGCCCACTCAGTCTCAGAACATAACCTGCTTTATCAATTTGTTTTTCCTTGTTTCCACATGCATGCCTCACCGGCCGGCCAGATAATTGCTTCCATCTTTTGTTAATTGCTACTGCATGCTTTCCCTAGTATTTTGATTGCTGTGACCCATGTCACCACTGCATTCTTCATAATTCCATAATTCATATGCTACTCCAGGGACAAAATAGCTAAAATGAATTATGGATGGATGGTTTTAGGTATGAGTATACATACCAATATACGAGTATTACCTTTTAAGATGCTCACTCATGCTAGTGGCTACCTGCATGATGGAAAGCTTATTCCTTCTGGTCGCATTCTTGCTTTCTATCGAAGTGGAGAGACAAATACCTAATATGCTGAAGCTCTTTTGACCTCCTTGCATTGATCAGTTCGATACCTGTTTTAAAATATTTTTAAAACAAACCATATCTCAACACTTATTACTAGTGATGACGACGGATCAAATTCAATCATATGGTGATCTTGCCTTTTATGTTGCATCTTATACGTCACAACCGATTTTGAATTTTATAATTAATTCAGGGATCCTTTGTCTCTTAAAATTAGGTTTTCGACCCACGACTAGGAGTAGAAATAGCACATCCACATTGATAGCACAAAGACAATAGCGATATGAGCACGATGAAGGCACAGTACATATCGATATCACGCATCTTGACATCCGTGGATAGCCATGTGTGACCTAGAGTAGTCATGGTGTATGTAACATGTGACTCAAGTCACCTATCTAGTATGTATTTGATGGTGTATAACTGCATGTAACATGTACATATAAGCAGAAGAAGGAAAAAAGAGGGTAAGGCCCATTTTTAGTCCTTGAAAATTTCTAAAGTCTATTTTCCACTCTAAACTATGAAACCGGTTATTTTTCATCCTTAACTTTTAAAATTGCGAAATCAGATAAATAGCATCCTAAAACATATTCGATGGTTGTTCTGATCGATATGATAATAATTTTTCGATTTTGGACCAAAGCAAGTGACATCTACACCAGCATAATATGTATAATAACATTATCCATAAGGAAAACCACCTTAATTTTGAACAAAACCATTGCTCCCTCCGTTAAAAATTTGTAACTAAATTACCTACAGACTATGCTGTAAAGAGAGGACACGTGTGCAGCACACCTAAGCACCAATGCAATGAGCATAGTGGTGGTCTAGTCGAGGTCTACTTATTAGTCGTGGAAGATTGATTTGGACCTACAAGCATAGTTATGAGAGAGCATATATAATATTAGAATAGTATAGCACCCATGGATTAAGGCCCCATTTGTGACTTCGGCACTGCTAGACATGAGGAGAGGGGTGTTAGTTTGGATGGTCAAATAGTGCCCAAGAAGGATACCTTTCGATATTTGGGATCAATACTACAGAGAGATGGGGATATCGATGAAGATGTTAGCCATAGAATCAAAGCGGGGTGGATGAAGTGGCGTCAATCATCGGGTATTCTCTGTGACAAGAGGGTACCACAGAAGTTAAAAGGCAAGTTCTATAGAACAGCAATTAGACCGGCAATGTTGTATGGTGCAGAATGTTGGCCTACAAAAAGACGGCATGTTCAGCAGTTAAGTGTTGCGGAAATGCGTATGCTGCGTTGGATTTGTGGTCATACAAGAATGGATCGAGTCCGGAACGATGATATACGTGATAGGCTAGGGGTAGCACCAATTGAAGAGAAGCTTGTCCAACACCGGTTGAGATGGTTTGGACATGTCCAGCGGAGACCTCCAGAGGCACCAGTGCATAGTGGAATCCTAAGGCGCGACAGTGATATTAGGAGAGGCAGGGGAAGGCCAAAATTGACATGGGAGGAGGCAATAAAAAGGGACTTGAAAGGATGGAATATACCCAAAGATTTATCTTTGAATAGGTGTGCTTGGAAAGCAGCCATTTATGTGCCTGAACCTTGATCTGCAGCTTCTATTGGGTTTCAACTCTAGCCTACCCCAACTTGCTTGGGATTGAAAGGCTTTGTTGTTGTTGTTGTTGTAAACAAATATATTTTTTAAGTTTATAATAGTACATATTTAATTTTTTTTAATAAAAAACTAATATTTAACTAATCATGTATTAATAGCTTATCTTATTTTAGATGCCGTAATTATCCCGCCCAAATCATCCGTATGGAGTGCTACTGCAGTGGCGGCTCCCGCTTCACCGACGGAGCCGTCCCCGGGGTGCACGGGACCGGTCAACAACTCTCCACTTCGACAGTAGGAGAAAGCGACACGTTTTCTTACTCCTTTTTATCGTTACCCGCGCATGAGCTGAAGATGGGGGCCCATGCGTCGGTGGGTTGGGTAGAATCCTCTATGTAAATTTCAGAACGGGACCCATATCGTACGGGTCCGCACTCGCAAGCTGTACGATCCGTTCCGTTCCGTCCTTGGCCTCCCCCGCATCCCCCCTTCCCCACTTGACTCTATCTCTCTCTCTAGTCTCTCTCCTCCTCCACCCACGTCATCACATCATCCCTCCTGCTTCTCTCTCGCTTTCCCCGCCACGCATCTCATCTCCGTACCGTACCTCCTCCAATAGCTCTCAATGACCATTCCACCCCCCACCACCATGCTTGTACGCTCGAGCTTTGACCAGCGCCTGAGCTCACCGCTCGCCGGGGCACTCTCGTCATCTTCCGTTCTTCCTTCGTTCCTCCTCCTCATGATAGTACCACTAGGTACGCCCAGTCCATATGCGCCGCGACAACGCCCACCGTTATTAAGCGAGCCTACTCCCTTCCCTTGTTGCAAGAAACTTCGCCATGGCCACGCCCACCCACCACGCCAAGCGCCGCCGCCTCGCCGGCCTCCACGACCTCGCCGACGAGCTCCTCTTCCTCATCCTCGACCGCGTCGCCGCCGATGACCCACGCGCCCTCAAGTCCTTCGCCCTCGTCTCCCGTGCCTGCCACGCCGCCGAGGCGCGCCACCGCCGCCTCCTCCGCCCGTTCCGCGCGGATCTCCTCCCCGCCGCGCTTGCCCGCTACCCTGATGTCCCTCGCCTCGATCTCTCCCTCTGCCCGCGCGTCCCCGACGCCGCCCTCGCGGCGCTCTCCGCCGCGCCGTCCATCTGCTCTGTCAACCTCTCCTGCTCCCGGGGATTCGGCGCCGCCGGCATCGCCGCGCTCGTCGCTGCCTGCCCAAATCTCACGGACCTCGACCTGTCCAATGGCCTCGACCTCGGGGACGCGGCGGCCGCGGAGGTGGCCAAGGCGCGTCGGTTACAGAGGCTGTCGATGTCGCGATGCAAGCGCATCACGGACATGGGGCTCGGCTGCATCGCTGTCGGCTGCCCGGACCTGCGGGAGCTATCGCTCAGGTGGTGCATCGGGGTCACTCATCTGGGACTCGACCTCCTCGCCCTCAAGTGCAAGAAGCTCAACATCTTGGATCTCTCCTACACCATGGTAATCCCTTGCTTCTTCATTTCTCAATTCCATTTCATTTACCGTATAATTTTTCTTGTACCTAGACGACAGAAAAATTGTCCCTTTTTCCCTTCCATATATGTGCTTCTTGATTCCAAGGTCAGTTTTTTTTAGGAAACATCAGTGTTTTTTTTTCCTGGTTGTTGTTTGTGAATCTGCCGGTTTTATGATCTCTGCAGCTGAGATGAATGCTGCCCACAAAAGAAAATTAGCCTATGATGAGAGAAGCGCTTAGGAAATTGGACTGTCCTGATCTGCACATGCTCTTATCTATAACAAAAATGATATTTGCCTCATCTTTTCAACTGTCAGACTCTGTAGTAGGATTAGCTATTGTCCAAATCCTGCTTCTCCTGATTTGTTTTTATCAAATTTTTTTGGTTATAGGTTAATTATTTGCCTTGCAGTTTTGCTGAGGTACCAATCACACTTGTCTGATTAAGGAAAGTTGATGTGCAGATTACAAAAAAATGCTTCCTAGCCATCATGAAGCTACAGAATCTACAAGTGTTACTACTTGTGGGATGTAATGGAATTGATGATGATGCCCTTACTAGTCTTGATCAAGAATGCAGCAAATCACTACAGGTAATGATGAGCCCATTTTTTTCTCACTGTGAGTGCTGCTTTCATGTCATCTAAATTAGAATCTAACAATATCCTTGTTAAATGTCTTCTGCTCCAGCACATCCAGTTAGCTTCTTGAACTATGTAGCGCTATCTGAAGTAGGTTTGTAATGTTAAAGCTGTAGGGTACTAGCTAGCATGTATATAGCTCGTATATTGTTCCGTACACGCCTATGTGGACTATATGGATATTGCTACTGAAAAAAGTTGGACTTACTGAGTGGAAATTTGTCTATGCTCTTTCAGGTGCTTGATATGTCAAACTCATGCAATGTCACTCATATTGGTGTTCTATCCGTTGTGAAAGCAATGCCAAATCTGTTGGAACTGAATCTATCGTACTGTTCTCCTGTAAGTTTCCCACTGTCTATTTGTATAACCTGGGCATAACTTGAGTGCAGTTTATTAACACTATTCTTGCGGCAGGTTACTCCCTCTATGTCAAGCAGCTTCGAGATGATCCCTAAATTGCAGACCATGAAGCTGGATGGTTGCCAATTCATGGCTAATGGACTAAAAACTATTGGAAAATCATGTGTTTCTTTGGGGGAGTTAAGCCTGAGCAAATGTTCTGGAGTGACGGATACAGATCTTTCTTTTGTTGTGTCAAGACTGAAAAATTTGCAGAAGCTGGACGTTACTTGTTGCCGCAAAATCACTGATGTTTCATTAGCTGCCATCACAACCTCATGCCCCTCTCTCATCTCTCTGAGAATGGAGTCCTGCAGCCTTGTTTCTAGCGAAGGACTACAACTGATTGGAAAGCGCTGTACCTATTTGGAGGAATTGGACCTTACTGACACCGATTTGGATGATGAAGGTTTGAAAGCTCTATCTGGATGCAGCAAACTTTCAAGCCTAAAAATTGGCATATGCTTGAGGATAACTGATGAGGGCCTTTGCCACATTAGCAAGTCCTGTCCAGATCTCCGAGATATTGATTTGTACAGGTTATTCCCTACACGTTGCCTTGTTGTTTTCCTTCCCTTTTGTGCTAGGACTAACTAATAGCCTCCTTTCAGGTCTGGGGCCATCAGTGATGAGGGGGTTACTCATATAGCTCAAGGCTGCCCAATGTTAGAGTCTGTCAATCTGTCCTACTGCACAAAAATAACAGACTGTTCATTGAGATCACTTTCAAAATGCATAAAGCTGAACACATTGGAGATTCGTGGCTGCCCTATGGTTTCTTCTGCTGGCCTGTCGGAAATAGCAACAGGATGCAGGCTACTTTCCAAGCTTGATATCAAGAAATGCTTTGTGATCAATGACTTGGGAATGATTTTCCTTTCCCAATTCTCTCACAACCTCCGGCAGGTATTAGCCCTTTCTGCTTTAAAAGAAATAATCTCAATACCATGTTTCACAATTGTCTTAATAACATCTCCTTGTCACCACAGATAAACTTATCATATTGTTCGGTCACCGACATTGGGCTTATCTCCCTTTCAAGCATATGTGGCTTGCAGAACATGACCATTGTGCATTTAGCGGGTGTTACACCTAATGGACTGGTAGCTGCTCTTATTGTCTCTGGTTTGAGAAAAGTGAAGCTTCATGAAGCATTCAAATCCATGGTGCCATCACATATGCTCAAAGTTGTCGAGGCCCGTGGTTGTATTTTCCAATGGATTAATAAACCCTATCAGGTATTCTACTATATTTCTTTTCTGATTACACAAAGTAAGATGTTAAGTAGACTTTTGTAGAAGAATTAACGTGCTAAGTAGTTTCGTGTATTTTGGTCATCTTCATAAACTGGTACCCATTTTATTAGAAAGCGGTGCTTAATAACAGCATAGTCTTGGCAGGTTGCGCTAGAACCGTGTGACGTATGGAAGCAGCAGTCACAGGATCTGCTTGTACAGTGAAATGTTCCAAAGATTGATGTTGTGGAAACCAGAGCGTGTCTTGTGGTGTTTAATGGATCTAGGCTATCCCTCAATCCTATACAGAATTAGCTCCAAAAGTTGACGGAGTAGTGTATTGTTGTACATTGTATTGTGCTTGTATGCCAGGGAACATGAGGGAGGTTATATTTGTGTTGTTGTATAGCACAGATATGAATCGAAGAGATCATTTTTGGTGATGTAGTAGTGTACGTGCTATGCATTGTACTGCCTTTTTGATGCACAAGTTGATTAATGGAACATTGCTTTCTCACTATATTTGGTGATATAGCCTGTTCCATCTCCTTAGTGTTTATGTGGAGTGTATCCTGCTGGAATGAAATGGCTGGTCAATGTCTCGAAGCTTCCTTGCCTGACTACAAACCACATTTGCATTTACATGGTCCTCTCAAATCCTAAACCCTAAACATTTGCCATTTAGAACTAGTCACATTTACAAGATAACCTAAAACAAAAGTTTTTCCTAATGCAACCAATCCCACACAACAAGAATCCAATTTTCAATTATCCTAAGGCAATAATTCAAAAGGACATGTCATCATAAAGCAAACATTTGGTCAACAGCACTAATCCTACATGTAAGTCAGCCTAAAGCAATAATTTCTACCATTTACCAAGTCAACATAAACAACAAGCCTCTCATATCCTGAGCCAAAAGCTTACCATTTAGCAGTAGCACTACTCCTAATGGCAGGTCAACGCAAAGCAATAAATTTTCCTAATTCACCAATCCAGCACAGCAAGCATTCAATTTTTCACTTATCCTAAGGCAACAATAACAACAAATTGATAGAAATCATACCAGCCTAAGATCCTCCTCGTGAGTGTGGTACATCCTACCCCTTCCATCATCAACTGCTTTGGCAGTAGCCGTCACCCAGTGTCGGCGTCCAGATCTGGAGCTCGAGGAAGGTGTAGCTGTGATTGTGGCACTTTCTGGTGGAGGCGGTGGCGGCTAGGTGGAGAATGGAGGGAATGGAGCATGCACGAACAGGAACCCCGGGTGAGCAGGGAAGGCCGTAGCTTGGCTCAACGACTGCGACAGACTCGCGTAGCCGTTGGTATCTTGGGAAAAATGGACGAAACCAATGGCACGAGAGGGATCCATCGGAGCCTACTGCAAGAACTTGAGCATGATGAGTGCGGGAATCACATCTTTTAGGACCAAGACCAGTGATTGAATCAAAAGCTTCATGGGTGCTAGGGTTTGCTGGTCATACCTCTTGCTAGGGCTTGCTATCGATGACGGAGAAGAGGATCTGAGACCATTGTTGCCTACCGAGTGATGCAGAAGAGGATCAAGCGACAACAAGGACTGACAGCACCATCGCCTAGCCAGCAACGCGGAAAGGCGAAAGCGGGAAGAGGAGAGAATGGCGAGGCGATTTGGGGATCGACGATTTTGCCGCAGATATACAGGCCAGGGGTGCTCGTGGGGACACGGCGCTCACATCTCGCCTCCTGACCTATGGATTCGCGCGCATGTGGGCCCAGCCAGATGGGGAACCCGGGCCGCTGAGTTGGACCTCGGTTTCCATATCACCGCATTGTGCATGGCCTTAGGAGCAGCCACTCAAAGTGTTTGTAGCCTGCAACAATTGATAACATGTAAGTTACTTATATGTGCTAACTTGCACATTCGGTTATCTGGATTAAATAAGCATGCAAAGAAACAAGATTTGGCTTCACTATATGTATGCACATAACTGGAAATGTTATTGAAGTCAAATAAAATATTTATGAACCAAAATATATCCATACACTTCTCCAAATAAACAGAACAGGTAATATTCACAAGCAGACTAAATATATCATTTCTGTCAAGGAAGATCTTATCATAACAAGCCATAATTGAGAACTAAACTAGCATCCTTGTGCAGGATCTTATCGCTGCATTTTCCACGGCTGGGTCATGTATGTTTTAGGCACACTATCAGCTGGGTGGTGTTTGAATCAGCTTATAGATGTGGCCTATAAATCGCACGTAAAACGAAGAACGTCATTAGCACATAATTAATTAAGTATTAACTATTAAAAACTTGAAAAATGGATCTATTTGATTTTTTAAGATACTTTCATATAGAAAGATTTTAAAAAAAACACATCGTTTTATATTTCGGGAAGCGTGCTAACAAAAATTAAGAGAGTAGCCAAAAGCTAGAAGCTAAAAAGAACACCACCAAAGGAGGCGTTTGAAACAGCGTCTCCCATTAGCTTCTTCGCTCATTTTCCATAAGCACGCTTCCCGAATTGTTAAACGGTACAGTTTTTACAAAAATTTTCTATACAAAAGTATCTTAAAAAATTAAATAGATATATTTTTTAAGTTTTTAATAGCTAATAATTAATTAATTATATATTAATAACGTTTTTTATTTTACGTACGGTTTAAGTCACGTAAGAAGCCAGTTCGAAATAGCTTAAAAGGCACCGAAAACTATATTAGTTTGCTGTGGAGGTCTGAATGCTAGCTGGTCGAGACTTGAGCATCGTAGCAGCTGGGATGGACGGATGGTTTTATCAGCTATGCCCAGGCAACACACTTTATTTTATTTTATTTTTGAAACGAGGCAACAATGCTTGTTACTACAGCAGAAAGATGAAGTCATTTACACATGGTCCAATGCATAAAAATGCTTACTCATTTCGCTGGTGTTGCTGATAAACGGCAATTGTCGCGAAGGACCGAGATGCAGATGCAGATGCAGCTAGGGCTAGTTACGAGACTCGTCAGTCATCAGCTGAGCTGAGCTGAGAAAATAATTGCAAGCAACCAACGTCCCAACCCAACAGTTGCCATAATGAGCGGCGTCCGTCCATCCGCATCTACTACTACTGTATACTCTACTGTACTATCCGTCGTCGCCGTTGGGCTCAGGGATCCCTCCTATGTCCACTTCTCCATGCCTACCTTGTATCAGTGGATCAGAATTCAGATACAACTCACGGGCCATCTTCAGATCAGAAACCTCGTAATCGTTTTACTACATTTGCAGTGTCATTTCTTTTACTGTCTAACGTGTAGTATGACTAGTATACATACACTGGTAATCGATCAACACTAGTAAATTGTTTTCCTGAATTTTTTTTCTTTCATGGACGACGACCAAGTGCTCCTACCTTACCTGTACGACATGCATGCATGCATGTTAAGGTGATGCATAACCGTCCTCATTAATGGCGATCGAGTGCCTGATCCCCAACGCACAACATCACCATCAATGGTAAAACACAAAACGACTTCAACCAGCCGCATTCAACTCTGAGATGCCCAGTACTACTACTCCATTCTAGTACTAGCCTTCTTCCTAAAGGGAGCTAGCTACCTCTCGGAGCATCGCCACCAGCAGCAATGGGGATCTGCTGCAGCAAGGGCAAGGAGGAGCTTGACGACGAGGGCTTCCCATGGAAGCACGATGCTTTCTTCCACGGCCAGCTTTGGAGCGCTGGCGTCTCCATGCACACCAAGCAGGGCTGGAAGGGCTCCAACCAGGACGCCATGACTACCTGCCAGGTAAACTAGCTCTCCACACCTGGGATTCATCAGAAGAGGGCTTAGCTCCTCTACTTTGTTTGCTTGTTCACTAGTTGCTTGCTTGCTTACTTGTTCCTGTGCTGCTTAATTTCTTGGTACTATTATGTACCCAAGCTAAAGCTGACCATGGAGGAATGGGTAATGCTAATAAGGAACTCTGTTTGCCTACTGCAAAGCTAAATTCGGGACATGATTTGAGCACCATACTCAAGATTCATCTCTGTTTTGCTGAAACTGATATTTTGCAACCTGAACCTGCATTTCTGAAATAACCTGTATTCACTTTCACTCTGATTGGACCTCTCTACTCTTAGCACCTCCAATGCAATCATGCAAGTACATTTAACTTTTCTTCTTGATGTGCATAATTCACTTGAGATATAAGATGATTTTGGATCTTGATGTGTTGCATGTGTCAAGCTTATTAGGACTTTGCTGGGCGCAAGGGCCAGATCTTTTGTGGAGTTTTTGATGGCCATGGCCCTCTCGGAAGGGAAGTTGCTCGCCATGTCCGCGACACCCTTCCGATGAAACTATCCTCCTCTTTGACACTGAAAACTGAACAAGATCCCTCCAGCAATACAGATAAAGATTCCTCGGATAAGTCAGATCACACCTTATTCAGTGATACAACCGATGAGAAGCAATTGTTAGCCACCTGGAAAAACATATTTGTGAAGACATTTGAGGATGTGGATGAGGAGCTGAGGCAACATTCTGGAATTGACTGCATTTGTAGTGGCACAACTGCTGTCACCGTCGTTAGGCAGGTACTAGCACTACAAACTACGCAAACTTGCAATAATTTTGTGTTGGCAAATGGCAATAGAGTCTTGTCCATGTGCTAGAACTACACCATTTCTGCCTAAAACCAAGCTTCTGAAACTATCAGATGCAGGAAACTGAACTTGCCGAATTTTCTGTGCATGTTACAGCTATTCTTATGCCCAGATACAGATCTCTCAAACTCTTAATCATTCTGTTTAATTTCCCAACTACTATCCTTGTGCACAGGGTGATCACCTGATGATTGCAAATTTGGGCGATTCGCGTGCTGTTCTTTGCACCCGAGACAGCAAGGACCGCCCAATTCCAGTCCAACTCACCACTGACCTGAAACCAGATCTTCCAAGTAAGCCTCTGAATTTCTCATATTTCATAGGAGTAGATGTCTGAATTCACACATTCACTTAATCAATTGTCATTCCTATTGGCTTGTGACAGGTGAAGCTGAGAGGATCCTGAATTGCAAGGGGCGAGTTTTCGCCATGGATGACGAACCAGACGTGCCTAGGCTGTGGCTGCCAGACCAAGACGCGCCGGGCCTCGCCATGGCAAGGGCATTTGGGGACTTCTGCCTCAAAAGTCATGGCCTTATCTGTACTCCAGAAGTCTATTACAGGAAGCTATCTGAGAAGGATGACTTCTTGGTGCTTGCTACCGATGGGGTAAGAAAAAAAAAAGACAAGACTTTTATCTGATGATGCTAGCCAGGTTGAGTTCGATTTAACTTCCATGTCATCCATTCACCATTTGCCATAAGCAAGAGTAACGCAACACTTCTTTCTTGATACTGCTGCTACTACTACAAATGAAATGTGCACAAAATTAATAATGCAAATCTATATCGTTGAAGTCAGAAAAGCGACACTTGATGAAACATGAATGCTTTTGCCTCAAATCAATAGTTTGATTTAACTTCCATGCCCTTCATTCAGCATCTTTCCATAATCAAGAGTAACACATATAAAACTGGAACTAGGACGGGATTAAAATGCAAAGCCATAAGGTTGCAGTCAGGAAAGCAACTGTTAACCGAAACATGCATTGTCAGTTAATGAATACGTTTGCCTGAATCAATTAAATTTGTGGGTGCAGATATGGGACGTGCTATCCAACAAGGAGGTGATCAAGATCGTGTCGTCGGCCACTGACCATTCCAAGGCCGCCAAGCAGCTGGTGGAGCGGGCGGTGCGCGCGTGGCGGCGCAAGTTCCCGACGTCGATGGTCGACGACTGCGCCGTCGTCTGCCTCTTCTTGAAGCCGGCCTCGTCGGAGGAGAGCACCCCAGGGGACGCGAAGCCGCCTCAGGCCGTGTCGTTCACGGGCAGCTTCCGCAAGGTCCTGGGCGGCGGCGAGGCGGAGGAGGGGACGAATAATGTGTGGAGGGCTCTGGAGGGGGTGGCCAGGGTGAACTCGGTGGTGAGGCTGCCGCGGATGGGCGGCGTGCTGAGCTGGCGGAGGCGGTCGACGTCGCTGGAGGAAGACGACGAGACTGAGGATTGATTGATTGGTAACAGCGAAGTCGCTTTCGTTGTTGGAAAACGTAATCCAGAGGATGTTGATTACATGCTTTTAATGGCAAAAATTAGGGAGACGCTTTAGAAGTTGATTGACGTATAAATGTATGTCTCATTCAGGTTGTTGAGGTGGATATACATACTACTACTGTTGGGTTCACTTGATTGTTCTTGTGGGCTTTGTGGCTGAGCCAAAAATGATTGGCTAACTGCTTCTGTTTGATGGATCTAATGACCTTGGCTTCTTGTGACTCTGTCTTTCTTCAATGGATTATTCTACCCAGAATAAAATGGGTAGGCGTGAGAACAACCTTGCTGGCAGCAACAGATACTTACTTCAGAATCTTAATGGCTGGCATGTAGGCTAGCCCATTAACTAACTATGTGATTTATTTGTTGCAAACGAAGTTTAGAACCTGTTGGTTGATCTTTTTTCACAAGATTAATTTCTCCTGCCATGGCTTAATACTTTCTACTAAATTACCCAAGTGCAAAATGTTCCCTCCACTTTGATAGTGCTTGCAGTTGTGGTGCGAAAGGTATCAAAGCTTACATCTGACAACATGTCTCTCATTTTTGTACTATGATTATGTACACAAGCTGAAGACTGCCATGGAGGAATAGGGTAATGCTAGTAAGGGGCTTTGTTTGATTACTACACGCTGAATTCTGAACATGATTTGAGCACCATGCACTAGATTCATCTCTGCTTTTGCTGAAGTTGAAATTCTGTAACCTGGATTGTACCTGCATTTCTGTAATAACCTGTATTTACTTCAACTGTGCCTGAATGTCTATAGCTTGCACCTCCAATGCAAGTACATTTCCCATTTCCCCTTTTCCTGCACAACTCACTTGATAGATCTTTCCTATAAGATAATCTTGAACCTTGATGTGCTATCTATGTAAAGTTGCTTAGGACTTTGCTGGGCGCAAGGGCCACATTTTGTTTTTTTTTTATGGGCATGGCCCTTCCGAGGAAACTGATCACGTTAATACCAGATTATGGCGCACGTGCGGCCTATACTAATTGGGCCTGAACGGGAATACGGCATGCGTGAAGCCCATAGTATTTGGGCCGGAAAGGAAATGCCAAGATACATGCGGCCTATAGGAATTTTTTTTATTTTTATATTTATTTAATAAAATATTTACAAAACTACATTTTCATTTCAAAAATTTACAAAAATATACTCCCACCGCCCTCTGAGAGGGCAATTTTTTATGAAATCGCCTTTCCAGAGGGCGATTTGATGACGTGGCTGACGGCCGTTGCGGATGCCCCGGCCAACCAAAAACCGCCCTCTGAGAGGGCGGCGGCCTACCGCCCTCTCAGAGGGCGGTTTTTGGGAGGCCGGGGGGCCGCCTGCAAAATGCCGACCCCCCGGCCGGATTTTTGCAGGCGACCCCCCTGCCGCCCTCTCAGAGGGCGGTTTTTAGCTCCCCCGGTATAAAACCCCCTCCCAGACTCCAAAAATATCATAAAATTCACACAAATCACAGAAAAAAAAAGAGAGAGCTGAGAGTAAAGGACAACGGAAGCGCCGAAGCCCTGCCGGTTTACGGATTCGTCTGCAGGTAATATTTGATGTCTCTTTGCAATTTCTATTTATATTCATCAAATAATATAGTATGTGTAGTATTAGACCAATTTTTCACAGATAAATAAATGTTAGGTTTGTTTCATAGAGTGTAGATCTATTGTAGTTGAGCATAACGGCTAAGGACATTGAAGTTAGCTTTTTTCACAGATCTATTGATAGAGCGCACGAGAGAAGTTAGCTTTTTTTACTAGAAGAGTAACACTAGTTTGAGAAACGCTCGGGAGATGGAAATGTGGACGATGATATTTTATTTTTTGTAGTCATGTGTAGTATACCCTTGGTAAGTAGTTGTATAAGATATTTTTGGCCTAGTGAGTTATAACTTGCGTTTATTTGGTTATAATATAGGTTGCTATGGATGCATCCGGTATGTCTATTCATCTACGACCTCCGATTGACGAGCCTCCGCCGATGTGTTGGTGTGGAGATAATTGCAAAGTTGCAATAAGTGAGAAGAATTACACATACCGACAAAGATATTGGATGTGTGCAAATTACGCCTACTCCCCGGAGAAGCCGAAACCACAAGGGAAAAAGGGGAAGGCGAAGAAACCAGTGGAGGTAATACGAATTATTTTGTACTACGAAATATTTGAACCTTTGAGCTAATAAATTTGTATATGTCAAGGCACCGAAGCCTCCTCCGCCTCTGTGCGACTTTGTGCAGTGGATAGATACGGAGATCCATCCACAGGACGCACGGTATCTTCGCATGTCGTAGAAATGGCATAGGGACCACCTCGAACATCTTTGGCGGCAGAAGAAAAGTGGGAGCTGAGCAGAAGAGGAAGAGAGAAGGAGTGGCAGGAGAAGGAAGCCCGTGAGGCAGATAGGGAGAGAAGCAGGAGAGGGCACGGCGTGAAAGGAAGCTGGGCCGGAGGCGGCGAGGAAGGGAAAGTACCCACGCTGCACACAGTAGTTGCATCTCTAGTTGGTTATTTATTTAAAATTCCCTAAGGCATGTAATAACGATAACTAGAAACGTTTGATGTGCCGTTTGTACTCTTTGGATGGATAATTTTATTATGTTCATATGCAATTAACGTGTGTTCGGTTGTCACCGCTCGGAATGTACTTTCGCCGTGAAATTGAAACTCGAAAATTCATGTTTTTGATCAGTTTCGTCACAAACATAGATCGTGAGGAGCACATCGTTTGATCGACGAGCATAAATGAAGTAAAGGGGTTTCTTCAGTATATGTAGAATTAATAAAACATGATATACAACAGACAAACTATCACTGATACAACGTACTACGGGCCCTGACCGTAACCTCTAGCTCTCTTTGTCTTCCTACCCTACGCTCGCACCTGCCCCTGGAGTACGTCAGCGGTCTGGTGGTACGGGCACGGCCAGCGCGGTCGTCTGGCATGGGTGTGGCAGCTGGTGGGTCCTGTGTCTGTGGTGGCGGAGCTCCTTCGAGTTGCGAGGCTGCTAGTATTTCCTGGATCTCATCGCTCGAGTCCTCCAAGTCGTCCCCCTCGAAAGGATCCGGTGCCCAACTGCTGCCGCGTGTGCCCTACGTGGAGAGCCAGCCGCCAGCAAACATCCCCGGCGCTGTAGAGTGGAACCCTATACACCAAAATATTGATAATTGCAAACCAAAATTTTGCAAGGCAAAAATAAACTTTGATATAACCTGAAGGACCTCCTGTGGTAGCCCGGGGGGCACTTGTCATGCCCAGCTGCACGTGTGGTCGTGTGTGATACACTCCATGCGTCGACGTGCTAGCTCCAGAGGGATGTAGGTACGGTGTAGCGAAAGCTGCAGGGAAGCATATTGATGTGCAATGGTACATGTCGTAGAAGAAAACATGTTATGAACCGATGGTTAGTCGAATTTACCTCTGGAGGGGCCAGATGGCTGACTGGAACCCTGCGGTCGCACTCCTGCTCTTGCTCCTGTTCCTGCTGGCCGTGGCTGTTGCTGCTGCACAACTACGGGAGGTACCGCATCGACCGCACGACAAGTGAGCGCACGAATCACTGTGTGTATCGCCTGACGAATCCTCCCGAAGGTTGTCCTCTGCTCATCTGCATTTAACATGATCCCACTGTCCAACCGTCCGAACGCCGCGTTTACATCAGCCTGAACCTGTCGCGCTGCGTCGGCCTATTTCAAATGTGATATGAACATGTGTTAGAACTGTGGACACGTACAAAGGGAATAGCAAAGTGCAAAGATAATGTGACGTACCGCGCGGAAGTAGTCCTGATCACGGTGTCTAGGATACGTGTCCGTCGTAGCGGCGACATGTGGCTGTGGATTATCTGGGGTGAACGTTATGCGTGTGCGGGTGCGGGCCTGGTACCACGTGAGGTAATCTAGGTAGGTCTCCTTAGTGTGTGGATGTATCTCGTCGATCACCTCCTCCGTCACCAACAACTAGTCCTCCACGTACTTCTGCAGTCGAGGATACCACTAAACGCCGGCTGCCTGTCCCCTACGATTATATCTATTGCAGAGAGTGCATTAGACTACATTAATAGTTGTAGTACTAAATAAAGATCGCAGTTGTACTAACCGGTGCACATCGCGCGGCACAACGATCTCCACGGGCACAGGGGAGTGCTGACGTAGTCCGAACTGTCGTATTAAACGCTGCGGAGAGTGGGGCTCGACGAAGATGTCGAACACCAACGGCATTGTCGTCATCCAGTACGCCTGGTCGTGCGTGCAAAGAGTAGAGAGTCCGAGTGGTGCACGGGCCGCCATGGCCTGCGGACTATACGGCTCCCAGACGACGTCGCTGGGCAGCAGGCGGTCGAACTCCATAACGAATTCGGAGTAGGCCCTCCTAACCTGCTTGTGAGCGTAACGACGCTGCAAAATAGGAAAAGCTTACACGTCAGTGTTTGCGCATAAGTGCTAAACATAGAATTTTACATTTTGTACCTCACGGCGACACCATACGGTCCCTATAGTCGGACGGTCCTCGGGCCACTGCCTGTACAAGCCTCCAGGGCCACCCTCGTAGGAAGTAGCTAAATCAGAGGACGGCCTATCGCGAACGCTCGGCCGCCCATAGCTGCAGAAGGAGAGGGCAACCGGCGATAATCGCACCTAGATCGGTCTTTGTGCACGCGTCACAAAGAGCACGGTACGTCGCCGCTAGCACAGCAATCCCCAACTCCACTGTGTACGCGGCCGTCCTCGCTGTCGGCGATCGCACGAGCGTAGTGATCAGTCCTTGTCCACCGCAATGCCGTGAGTGCTGGTGAACATCACCCATCCGAACAGCCACAACAGGTACGCCTCCATGCTCCGCGCACCGAGTATTCGTCGCGGTCATCGTCTAGCTTATCAGGCTGTAAAGGAAGATTATAGCCAGTAGCTCTGTTGCTTTGTAGATCGGATGATTTGTGAATGAAAGAATCACGACTTACGGTGAACTGTAGCAGCCAAGCCTGTGAGGGGCCGTTCGTGTGTGTAAGGCGGTAGCGAACCCGTGGTCCAAGTTCAGGTCGACGATGCACGGGCTCGAATCGAGCAGTGATGTCCTGCGGACAACCGTGCCCCCGTCGATCGGGCCGACTGTGTCTCCTGCGAGGGAAGTCCTAGCAGGTACGACACGTCCTGGAGTGTGGGAGTCATCTCGCTCACGGTAGGTGGAACGTGTGGGTCTCCGGTCTCCAGCGATCCACCAGTGCTGCCAGAAGTGACCGGTCAGCGTCCATCGCTTGCGGGGTCTCTCTCGTCCGGTGGCGGACTCAACTAGCCTATACAGCGAAGAAGTCCAGCCTCACACAACCTGCAGAATATAGCACTGTAATCAATATTGGGGAACATAGATATGCACAAACGATGTGAATGAATATTTGTACAAGCTCTTACCTCTCACGGAACCGAGGGTCTATCCGCAGGAGGTGACGTGAAGGCCTGGACGAAGGTGGCTAGTGGGCACCTTCCAGGCAATGACACAGGTAAGACCGGTGGGACTGGTTGAGGACCTCGGTCCAATAGCTCCGGTGTATGGTACGCCATACCTGCATGCAAATAGAGAGTTAGCATTAATTATTGTTAAAGTTTATAGCATTGTGTACATGATAATAAAAAACAACAGTATGGTACATATCCTTCTATAAACAAAGAACTAGTAGAGACTTACACTACACCGTAGCACCCCACCAATTGTTCTGAGGAACGCCTAAGACGGGGTCGTCTTGAAGTTGTGCCTTTACCCATAGGACGACTACCATCAGCGGCTGAACCCGACGGTCCAGCTTCCGCCGCACTTGGACCGGTTGCATCCTTTGGACATTTCTTATATGTATGACCTGTTTGGTCACACTTTGAACAACGTTTATGCCTTCCACTGGCTTCTGACTCATCCATGTCATTACGGATACGTCTTGTCTTGCGGCGACCTGCTTTATCCCTCAATTCTGTTGGGTCAGGAATGTACATAGCTTGAGGATGCTCCATAGTAAATGTATCCGCAATACCAAAATCGTATATCTCTCCGCTCCAGATATTATAGATTGCTTCTTTCCTGAAATAAGGTGAGACAAAATAGCATGCTTCTATCCCGCTGTTAACACCAAAATTTGGTACAGTTCGTATCGGACTCGGTGAAGGAAAGAGATTGTGTCAGCCGATAGAAGATAATCCAGAAAGAAACCGAGTTCAGGAAGAATTGTGAAGACCATGGCATGGTGATTAATTACCTTATCTATTAATTAGGTAGTTTTAATATTTTTTAGGAAACCTGATCACGTGTCTGATCAGGGCTTGTTAATTTTCCTTTTGTAGTTAGGAAAACTCCTGTTTCGTGTCCGATCAGGACTGTAGCAAACTCGGGGTATAAATACGTATGCCCGGGTACATTATAAATTATCACAACGATCAATACAAATTCGGCGCATCGCCACCCTTTTTGATAGGTTCTTGCTTCTCGAGCCGGGCTGCATCGGTTAAGTTCGACCTCCTGCGAGAGGGTAAGTCTCGTTACCCCGGCTACCGTATCGGCTAGGACTTCCTCGGTTAGGTCGATGATTCTAGTCGATCTACGGTAATCGACTTACCACGATATATTTATTCCGTTTACGGCTGCATCAGTTAAGTTTGATCTCTTAAATGGATAGATATATCACATCACACTGCGTAGATTTATCGGCCCTAGCCCTACTGGGTGTTGTTTGCATCATCAGTTGTGTTACTGCATTGGTTAGGTCCGACCTCTTACTAAACTTGCCAGTGATAAATTATTCCTGTTAGGTTGATAGATTTTGATGCAAGGGTTTCATCGGAATGTATAGGCGATGAGTTATCATATAATACATCATGATTGCATTAGATCTATCGCTTATCAGGTTTCTCTATCATTATCAATCTGTGCTGCATGTCGTTAGTTCCGACGACCTATTAGATTGATAATAATAGATTTTAGCAAGCACTCTTGGCCTAAGCCGATGGTATTTATGCAATGTTCTATGCGGAGTGTTTAGCCGATAGGTTATCTTTTATTAAGCACACTTAGATCGATTATATGCTCCCACACGTTTTTGGCACGTCACATCTTTATCGGCTTTTTAGCCGATACACATTTTCTATCGGCAGTCGGCTGGCTTATTATTTACATTGCTCTGTTTCCTAGCCACATGATTTATTTATTGTCTATCTATACCATCGTTGGTTTCTATATCCAACCGATCTATTATGGTAGCACGATTAATCTAGTTTCTATCGGTCTAGTGTTGTTAACGTTAACCTTATACTGTCTCCCGTTCGCGGATCCGATCTATCAAGGTTGTGTCAACATTTTACAATCATCGGTAGTTACTAGTCTCGTCTCATCGGAAGATGAAATAAAGCCGATTGCATTATATCAATATTATTGTTTTATCTGCACTGTATCGCAAGTCGGCTGGAGTGTAGCTAATTGATTACTTGTATCTATTTATGCCATCATCGGCTCTCAGCCGATGTATTAAGTGCTACAGTCCATATCCGGCATATCGGCCGATGAAATGAGTCCAAATTGGCTTCCAGCCGATTGGCTCACTAATCTAATATTTTCTATCTCCTTGTCAATTGCAGGGTCAAATTGACTAGCACGCCTACGACCTCAAGATTTAGACCTGCACTGGAGTTAAGCAAATCTCCCAGGCCTTCGCGTGGTCTCTAGATGCTGAACCATATCATCGGCTCGTTCCTGGTGGTTTTCGGCGTTAACACCCGCACTCACCGCTCGCGGCAATAACGTGAGAGCATGGCTTGTGGAGCAGAGTAGGTTTTCGGCACGGGCACTTGCAGGTCCCGTCTTCCTTTGGCACACACTCCTGCACAACTCTTTTGTGGTAGATTCTGCGCATTCCCTTGTCGACACACAACATTTCAAATCTGTGTTCTTGTATGCCTTGAGTAGAGTACCGATGTCTTCGGGCCTTTTTACTTTTATCTTGCAGATACTTCATCAGTAGTGTGCCAAGAAAAGATTATTGTCCGTCATTGAGAGCCCAGCTGCTCTGAACCGATCCCTGAAGTACTTGCATGTGCCATGCAAGATAAATTCAACTGTGCCAACAAGTGGGAGCCCTCAAACACCACGCATCAACCAGTTATAAACTTTACCAAATTTATGGTCATTATGCCAAACCGAGAACCATCCTTGTCATACAACAATGCTCATTTCTCCTTTGGCTCATTCTCAATCCAATCTGAAAATTTTCTGACTGAGAATGCAGACCTTCTTCTCATATGTGGTCCGTCACTTTGATAAAGGTCCAAGAGCTTGTGGAGTCTCATCCTCCCAATGCTAAAGCCCTCCTGGACTGCTCATCTGTTAGTTTAGAGGTCAGCTCATCGAACCTCCTCCAAAGCTCATTGAATTTCTTCTCTTGATTCTGGGCGCAAAGCCTCTTGAAAAGATTCCATAAGTGCTTATTCTTAAATTGTCTGGGAGAAATTAGCACCCATATGATGTATGCACCATCTGCTTTGGACATCAGACCACCTTGGTGGGTATCCCTTCTCAACACATCCATATCTCAATTCCTCAATTGCACGCAGCAAGCCGGCGTGACGGTCATGTATAAGGCATATGTCTGGTCTCATCCGTACAATTGCAGACTTAACCCTTTCTAGAAACCATACCAGCTATCAGTGTTCTCACTCTCAACAAAGCAAAAGCCACTGTAGAACTTAGTTGTTCCCACCAACTTCAATTGCTGTTAAGATCTACCTTCTGTACTTTCCGGTCAGAAATGTCCCATCGATGTAGAGGATGGGACGACAATGGACAAATGTCTGAATGCAAGCACCTAATACAAAGAATACTTGTTGCAACACACTTTTATTACCATGGTGAATTGATGGAAAGGCTTTTAGGTCGTAGCACGTCTCCGGATTCCTCTGAAGAATACAGCCTAACATACGAGGCAAATTATCATAGATGCTTTTTGTATTTTCCAAATATGCCATCTTTTTAAAATCTCATCTCTACAACCTTCTGTTTGCCCTCCAAGCCTTAGCCCATAGCTAATTGTGTATTTGAATTCTCTTCAATATGTCTAACAATTGACCTTGGTTCGTACCCTAGATTATTGACAATATGGGAGTACATCTCTGTTGCAACAAATGTAGATGTCATGTTTTTGTGATATTTTTCAATACCGGGTAAATAACATAAATGCTCAGTCACGATTGAAACTTGCCAATAATCTTTCCATTTACCCTTGAATGCGTGCACCCGCCATGGACACCCATCCTTCATGCACTACACTTCATACACCGATTTGCTTGACTTCACGACCGAGAACTCCCTTTGAAGTGACAGGGCCCATTGTTTTACTGCCTCCTTTAAATCCTCTACATATGTATACTTAGCCCCTTGGATGACCTCATTCTCCTTGTACTCCCATGACACATGAAATCCCTCGGAGATAGCAAGCCCAGAGAAAGTCCTCGTTGCCCATTCTGCAGGCATCACGTGTCCTCATCAGACGAATCATCATGCTCTACTTGCTCGTTTTCAGAATCTTCCCTATCCATTTCTTCGACGATGGTGTTGATTTATTCTTCCTCATCTGCCACACCTGTTGGCTGTCTATTTTCTTCATTCCCTCCTTCATTTTCTTTCATTGTTTCACTATCACCTCCCGCCGTACTTGGACCCTCATCATCTTGCACGGGCATTGCACCAGCGGTGTTATCTTTCTCATATATCGACACAAGTATGCCCAGTGGCCAACCATGTTAGAATGCATTCTCCACATTACCATTCTCCAAGTGGCAGTGCAATCCACCGGCATCAGTTCCCAAAAAAACCTTCAACTGCATGACTGACTACTACATACAAGGTTATTGCGCTGAGTTTGGGGTTCAGTCAAAACCCTCGCATCAGCCAGTTGTACACTGACCCAAAACTTCTCTCAGCTGGTCTATCAATCCCCTTAGCCGTTGAACTAAAATCCGACAGATTTATCCCTTCTGGACCATATCTAACATTCCCTTGCCCGTGAAATAACTGAAATATCACCTTATTTGACATTTCTGTTGATGAAAAAATACAGTTAAACTAGGTACCAATATTCTCCTCACATCTCTACAAAAATGAAATCATCTAACAGATTAACTAAAAACCTACAGATCTACGAGTAACAACTTATTTTCACATAGTACTATACACATAACCAGTACAATACTACATCAATTTGTGCATAGAAATAGAAATTACAAAGGGATAATAGATTTTACCTGTAGACGAATCAGCAAACTGACAGAGCTTCGCTGCTTTCGTTCAGGCTCGCTCTCAGCTCTCTCTTCTTTTTTTCTGTGATTTCGGTGAATTTTATGATATTTTTGGAGTCTGGGAGGGGGTTTTATACCGGGGCTGCTAAAAACCGCCCTTCCAGAGGGCAGCAAGGGGGCCGCCTGCAAAATGGCTGACGGTCGTGGGCTGTCTGGCGAACGGCCGTCAGCCACGTCATCAAATCGCCCTCTGGAAGGGCGATTTCATAAAAATCGTCCTCTCAGAGGGCGGTGGGAGTATATTTTTGTACATTTTTGAAATAAAAATGTAGTTTTGTAAATATTTTATTAACTAAATATAAAAATAAAAAAATTCCGGCCTATAGTAGTTGCATCCTATTTTTATTGGGCCTGTCAGATACGTGAGGCCCATCAATCCTAGTTAGAGTGTATGCTCCTGATGGAAAAAAAGTTCATTTTAAGTTTCTCAACTATGAGTCAAGTTTCAATCACGTTCTTTAACAGTAAATCCGGATAAAGATCATCCTCCAACTTCTAAAACCGATGCAAATGAAGTCGCTCGGCAGTATTACGAGCGGTTTCGGCTAACATGGCACCTATGTGGCACGTTGACCCGGTCTTTCAAGTAATGTGGCGCTTACATGCAATTACAGTCAGCAAAAGAAATAATGGGACCCACATGTCAGTGGTAATTATGCCAAAAAACTAAGAGATTTATGGGACCACATGTCAGCCACATGAAAAGAATAAAAAACATCTCTTCTCCCTTTCTTCCCCTCTCTCTTCTCTCTCTATTCCCTTCCTCTCCTGGAGCCTGCAGGCCAGCGAGGACACCAGCCACGCCGGAGAGTAGGGCTGTCAAAATAGCTCGAGGCTCACGAGCAACTCAAGCTTGGCTCGTTCTAGACTTGATTCGAGCTCGACTCGAGCTCTAAACGAGCTAAGCTCGAGTCCAAGTCAAAGCTCGTGAGCTTTACCAAACCAAGCTCGAGCTTCTAAGGAGCTTGACTGTATATGACTTTTATTGTTTATTCACCTTGTTTATTTGATAAACTAAAAGATCATATACATTAGTATATACCTACACAATAAATCAACATTTGTTAGTATCATATATATATTAGTCCTTTTCTTCTCTTTTTATTAGTGCAATTAACTAGAAAATAATTATTTTTATCAAGAGATTATCCTTAGAATATATGTTATACTACTCACGGCCAAGCTCGAGCTTGATCGAGCTCAAACCGAGCCTGCTTAAAAGCTCAAAGGTGAAGCAGGCTCGACTCGAGCTTGAGTCGAGCTCGAGCCTACGCAGACAAGCTCGCTCAAGCTCGGCTCATTGACAGCCCTACCGGAGAGGAGCAGCTCAGCGAGGGACTGTAACGCCCCGCTTCGGAACGTTAAAAACTTTTTTTTTAATAAAAACCCATTTTAAAAAATTTTGGTTCTTTGTGTGAAACTAAGGACATAAGTGCCAACGATCTCAATAAAATACTCCTTTGGACCCTAATATCCTGAGATTCGAATTTTGAAATTCAAAGATCTCTCTCTAAACCTATCCAAAATTCCTTGAATAATTCAATCTCGAAATCCTTCCCAAACTCCCAATCAAAATTTTTATCCGAATATTGGAATACGAATTTTGCAATTCGAAATTCCCTCTGAATCCTTCCATTGAAATTCTCCTTATTTTGATCCACCCAAAAATTCAAATTCTCCATCAGGAAATCCCTCCTAAAAATCCCCAAAATACCCCTAAATCTGAATCCCCAAAAAAATAAATTCAAATTCAAAACCCCCTTTGAATCCCTCTCCTTTTCTTTCTTCAAATTCTTTCAAAAATTCAAAGCTATTTAGAAAGTTACCCAAGTTCCCGCCAAAAATGTTTTTGTTTGAATTCCCCAAATTTTTGTGAGCCCAAATATCAAATTCAAAATTCGAATCCAAATTCAAATCCTGGGACTGGTACTGGCTTCGCGGTTTGGTGGGAGTCGGTTTACGCCGGTCTCTTGCGGTGCACCCTGTCTTTGGGGGTCACTATAGATGGTGCCAGGGTAGGGCGGTGGCTCGTCCGGGGAGGGGGGGGAGAGGACTGAGACCGGCGAGGGCCTTGGCAACGGTGATGGGGACAACGGTGGAGGAGGAGGTGCTGGCGGGAGCCACTCCTCAAGCTCACAAACCGACGCCACCACGGAGGACCACAGGCTGGTCTCCTTCCTCCCGCCCGGCCAAGCCCCTACTTGCGAAGACTTGTTGCAGAGAGGGGGAGCCCCTCTGCATAACGGACGCACAAGTAGAAGCCTGTCACACCCTGAGTTTCCCCTTAAATAGAGCCACACAAAATATATCAAATAAAAAGCCTCAAGAAATTATTTTAAAAAAGGCCTAGTGAATTAATTAAATGAAAGAAATGCAAAATAATAAAATACCATGGTTGGGAGTATTTTTCCTATATTTCCCTTGCCAAAATACACTAACAGGATTTTTATGGAAATTTTTAGAGTACTGGAAGAAATTTTAATAATTCAAAACGAATTATCAAAATTAATTATCTCTCGAAATCTTTTTCCTTTCCCTTTCTCTCTCTTTTCCTTTTCCTTTTCTTCTTCCTCTTCCTGGGCCGCCAGCCCATCCCTGTTCCCGGCCAGCTGAGTCCTGCGCCGCGCGCGCCTCCCCATGGGCCCCACCTGTCAGCCGCTCTCCCTCGCGCCTCCTCTCTTCCTCGGTCACCACCATCTAGGGCCCGCCCGCCATTGTCTGCTCGCCCTGCCTCCTCTCTCTCCCGCTGACGTGTGGGACCGGGGCCCACACGTCAGGGCCTTTGTCTACCTCCGTCCAGATCGGGCGGAGGGGAAAAATTTTCCCTGCCGTCCGATCTCCGTCTTCGCCGGACTCCTCGCGCGCACACTCCGTGTTCAAACCCCGCGGACTGGGTCGCCACCTGTTACCCCCACGTCCTTCACCCTGCACGCGCACGACCCCGTGCGAATTTCGCACATCCCGCCCTCGCCGCCGTTGCCCTCAAGCCGCAAAATTCGGCCGCCTCGGCCACGATCTCTCCAACCCAAGTCCTTAAAAACCTTCGCCGTCCTCCCCTCTCTCTTTTCCCTCAAATGCTGACACCTCCTGTGCCCCTTAACCCCCTCCATGCTGTAAACCCGAGCTACCGTCGTGTTCCGCCGACTCCAGCCGCCCGCCGTCGCCGCTGTAGCCACCGCTAGGCCACGTGCTTGCCACCGCTAGCTCAGCCGCATGCCGAAGCCAGGCTGCCGCTCCTGAGAGCCCCTACGTTGCTGGAGGCCAATCCTCTCCATCGTCCTTCTCAGTGCGTCTCTCTGCCAGCCTTTGACCGAGAAATCTCGCTGCTATTCTTTCCCCTAACCCGCTCTACACCTTCCCAGGATGCCCCGAACGTCGTCTGCCCCTCCATCACCGGTGATCCTCGCCAAAACGCTATAACGCCTCCCTCCCTGGCACCACCTACAGTGACACCAGAGAGGAAGCGCCGCAAGAGATTGGCGTGAACCAACTCCTACGGAACCGCGATGCCAGTACCAGTCCCAGAAACCTGCTATACTCGCGGTCAACGGAGATGTACCACAGCAGTTATCTAAATAAATAAATATATAGACATATTATACCTTTATAAGTTACGACTTCGGGCAAGCCCTGAGCAGCAACCTGCAAACAGAACAATAGCAGAGGAGCGACAGCGCGGCGAGAACCCATCCACAAGCAATGGCTTGGGAGAGAAAAGAAACCCCAATCTTTACTTCAACTTCACTCTTCCTGAATAAGGAGAGAAAAGAAATAGATTGAGTACTTTCGTACTTAGCAAGTCACGGAAAACTGAGTTATGCAGCTATCAAAGATAGGCTGGTTGTGATTCGCAAACCTTTTCATTTGAAAACATTTTCAAAAAATCTAAGGTGTTTGTCTTGTAGTGGTGTTTTGAGTTGTCTTATTTTGTGTTTGTGTTTTGTTTTATGTGACTGGATTTTTTTTGTTTTGATTTCTTTAATTGGAGGCTCTCGCCTCGATTCTGTCCGCGAATTGCTTTTCAACAACTCGAGCGGACGAATCAGATTTTAATTGTTTTTAGATATTCTATGACCGCATGTCGGATCACGATAGTGGTTCAGTGGATCTGCCCATGAGCAGCCTTCCACTGTATACTCATTTATTACTTTATTTTCAATTTCGTCCACTACAGGATATAATCTCATGTTTCCTCTATCATTTTCCTTTCATTTTTATCCCATCCAGGATATCACCTCATCTCATAACTTATCTTAGTGGCTCCTCGAGCCATTCACAATCTCATCTCATTTCACAAACTGCTCCCACTCAGGAAGCCTAATCTATGATGCCATTCGACATCCCGGGTCACACAGCCCCGTTTCAGACCACTTAGGTCATCCATCAGCCACTAAGGCCGATTCTGATAACGGTTCCCATACCACAAATCACTTTCGTAAAACATTTGTAAACAAATCTACGCTAGAGGAATCACCTCACATTACCCGTAACCGTGGGCAGCTGTTTGAACAGTTTGAAACCTTCAAAAGGGTGTACGCTTTACCCACACGACGCGAGCTTACTCCCACACTGATCAGGTGGGGAGGTTCGTGACAGGGCCTTTTCAAAGCTTCCCAAATAGCACGTTTCCCTATAAATGTGCTCTCTTAACCAAGTACCAGGAACTCATTTTTTCTGTACTCAGGGACATGGTATTCGCCCTCTGGCACCCAACCAGTCCCACATTTATTAGCAACCGAAAACCATCCTGGGAACACTAGTTACTGGGCCAGGGGTGTCCCATTCCACCCGTGTGGACGCACTTGTGAGATGCTCGGATGAAATTCCCTAAGGAAACGGTCCTTATATGCGAATACGAAGTGCCACCACACATGTGATCACTTTGCACCACGGATTTTCGCAAATAGATTTTGTTTCGTAATTCCGCCGACATCACATGTCGGGTTTTTAAAACCTTGGAAACCCATTTTTCCTAGATCATTCAAATAATTGTGCTGGGGGTGGAACCATGGAGTCCATGCTTCAGAGGAGCACCGGTAAACCGAGGTACCACGAGGTGGAGCGACAAGGAAAAGGGTTCAATCATCCTACCGGATTATGCAACTACTGGGGAGGTCCGTCGGTTTGACACGTAAACCGAGCCGACTAATTTATCTGCACACTAGCAATGCAATTTTGCAAACAAAATATTTTAAATTTAGGGGCAATATGGTCAAGGAGTGACTTGCCTCAGTCTTCGTCTTCAAATTTCGCGAAAATCCGACGTCCAACGAATTTCCGAAGCATCGATACGCACGAAACAGAGAAAACAACATACAAAACCCTATAAATAATATACTATTATTAATAACTAATAGTGCCATGAGGTAGACCTCATTTTTAGAAAATTTAGAGACTTGAACGGCTCAATCAGAGACGGTTGAAAAGATATGAATTTTTGCGAAGTTTTTTGGGAATTTTCTGGAAAAGAAATGATTTATTTGAATTATTGGGAAAGGAATTAATTCTGGAAATTGGGCTGACAGGTGGCCCTTGGACAGTAGGGCAGAGGAGAGAGAAATGAGGGGGGCGACTCACTTTCATTGGCATAGGAGAGAGAAAAGAGCAGGGCCCATATGAAGGGAGAGAGTTGATGATTGTGACCCCACTTGTCATTGGCCTAGAGAGGAGAAGAAATGGAAGGGCCCACATGTCACTGTGATACAAGAGGATGGTGTGATCACTATGCTTTACTAGGACGGGCCCACTTGTAAGTGGAACAATTTTTAATGGGGTTTAATTATTTTTTAACTCATGCCGGGCCCACTTGGGAAGTGATAGGGAGAGACTAGGCAGTCGAGCCCACTGACAGAGGTTAACGTGCGGCCTGCACCGTCAAGGACCAAGAGAGAGAGAGATGAGAGAAGAGAGAAGCTGGACGACGCATAGAGACGGTCGGAGCATCGACGGCGGCGGCTGTCGAGAGGGCGCTGGCGAACGGCACAGGCAAGGGCAGCCAACGGGAATGACGAGGGAAATGGTGAGGAAGAATAGACGGTTTTGGAATTGGGGCTGAGGTGCAACGGCGGTGAGGGTTGACAACAGACATGGGGCGGCGCAGCACTGTAACGCCAAAATTTTGGTACGTCTTACCATGTTCGGTTAAGGAAAGAATCAATATCAGCCATTGGAAAAACCAATCCAGAAGAGTCGAGCTGGAAGAATCGTGAAGACCACGATGGCAGTTATTTATCTATCTATAGATAGTTTACTTTATAGGAACCTATCTCTGTCCGATCAGGTTCTGTTATTTTCTTTCAAGTTTAGGAAAGTCCTGTTCCGATCCTATTAAGGACTCTTGTAATCGGGTTTATCATACGATCCGGACCTTGTAATCGTATTCAACTACAGATCAAATACAATTCGGCGCACTCGCTCACCCTTTACCAACGGGTTCTGCTTCTCGAGCAGGGCTGCATCGGTATAGTCCAACTCCTGCGATTGAGGGTAACGTCTCGTTACCACCGACTTACAATCGATAGGACTTTCTCGGGTTAGTCATATTCTAGCGCTATGGTGTCCGCTACACGGATCGGCTGTCTACCTGCATCGGGTTCGGTCCGACTCTCTAGGCTTGGTCAGTATATCACATCACCTGCATAGGTTTTTATCAGTTTATCGTGAGTTTATCATCAGTTATGTGCTTGCATCGGTTGGGTCCACCTACTAAAACTGCTAGCGAGTAATCTATTCCTGTGTAGCTGAATAGCCTTTGTCAAGGCTCCTTATCGAATATAGCCGTAAGTTATTTCATCCAGTGCATTAGATCTAATTCGCGTTGTTGAGTTTCCTTTACTATTATCGATCTGTGCCTGCATCATTAGGTTTGAACTACTAGATCGATATAATAGATTATCACTTTCGAGCCGATCGTGTATATGCGACGTTCTATCGGTGCTTAGCCGCATAGGTTATCTTTTATAAAGCCGAATATTACCTTACTGTTTTCATCAAATCATCATCGGTTTCCTAACCGATGCACATGTGTTTCCTCGGCAGTCGGCTGGCTTACTGTTTTAGCTTTATCATTTATCATGGCTTCTACCGATGACATTTATACTGACATCTTGTCTATTTGCTCACTAGCTGTATACGGTTCCTAGCCGATACACAAGTGCCATTTCGCCATCTACAGAGCCTACATCAGTCCGTATCGCCGATAGCCGTATGTGCAAGTTCGCTGACCCGGCACGAAGCACAAGCGATGGACCCGGAGCGCGAGTTACAGGCCGAGCCCGGGCACGGCCATATCGGCGATCGGCTGGAAGGAATCCGTATGGCTTGCTGCCCGATTGGGATCAGTAATCAAATTTCTTCATCTCCTTATCATTACGGGGTCAAATTTGACTGCACGCCGCGAACCTCAAGGATATAGACCTCACTGGACTCTAAGCAAATCTCCCACC
Organism: Oryza meyeriana var. granulata; assembly: GCA_003991445.1. Lineage (NCBI taxonomy): Eukaryota > Viridiplantae > Streptophyta > Magnoliopsida > Poales > Poaceae > Oryza > Oryza meyeriana. The sequence continues at coordinate 48,224 of RYFJ01001560.1, forward strand.
TTCGTATGTTCTTCAAATCATCAAACCAGCATCCATCCGTATAACAAGCTTCCGGCACCACCGGTGGTTTTTGGTATGCGAACATATTTTTGGCACGCCTCGGGACACAAACTTCGACATGGGGAAAAGAGTAGCAAAAGATTACGGTGACCAAATAACAGAGGACACAAGTGGAGGTTTATATTTTGATACTGAATCCTTCGTTTTATGACACACATTCAAGGGCCGATTCAAAATCCCACAATTCCAAAGCCTTTCTGGTGTGAATCGAGCCGTACAATCGCTGCAATTCAACAAAGCCGATCCAAGACATGTTTAATGTAGTCAACTTCATTTCGCGTGACCCGATCAATTCTGGGATATTGATGAACCATTCCAAAGCTTGATCCAAGAAGCAGTGGAGCCGATTCAAAAATACCCGGATCACAGATCTATCCAAAAGCTGTTCCTGAGTACAAAATTATCTGAGAAATATCAGATCAAATCGCTATCAACTTCACTCTGCGAATTACGGTGTAAGATCCAACAAGATTTACACAAGATACACAGATGGTATAAGAGAGCAATTCGGTCTAAGAGAAAGGAAATGTGTTATGTATCGGCCTCCATATCCAATTGTTGATAGAGCTTCCGTTGCCCGATACAGAATGACCAGACTTCTTCTATTGCAAGATGATGGAACAGTCATGCCTATTCTTGGATGTGGTTTGTTCGAAACAGGGCCGGCACAGTCTGGCTATCGCGACCCAAGACGTGGAGCGGCGAAGTTTTTATGAGCGGGCGACGACGGAACCTTCTACCTTTTTGCGAGGAGAATTTGCAAGTGGTGGCCATGGTGAGAGGCAGGCCATTGGCTTTTCCCACTCGTGTAATCGAGGCACGCGCGACCAACAACGCACTGGGGGAGCTTCGGTGGCGAGGTTAATTGATCGATCTTCCGGACGCGATGGATCGAGGCCGCGGCGGAGAGTAGAATAGTCGAGTGGGAAATGGCACAGCAGCGATTTATAGGCGCGGGCACCAGCGCGTCGCTGACGGACAGGCGGGCACACAAGCATGGTGTGTGTATGCAGAGAGGCGGACGTGCGGAGCCGGTCCCATGGCGCGTTACGAGATGGCGTGCTCCCTTGCCGAGAGATAAGGGGAGACCGAGAGTGGGCCGCAGAAATAGATGGACGGGAACGGAAGAGGGAGCTTGTCGACTTCAACATCTGGCCGGAGATTTTGCGCTTCTTCACGGCGACGTCACATGCGCCTTGTGCCTATTTCGTCGAGTTAGGTTCCGGACAGAGTGAGAGAAAAAGAGGAGAGCGCGAGGAGGGAGACGGACTATGACTAGGCTGGCCCCCGCATGGAAAGGGAGGCGCCCGTCCGCACGTGGGTTGCTGGAACATGGTGAGGCTGACGAGTGGGCCTTGGTGCCGAGGCGCGTGTGTCGCGCGCGCGTTGACACTTTGCGCAGGCGTGCGCCCGCCGCCGTGGGCCGCCAGGCGGGTCCTGCTGTTAGTCAGGCGGCCGAGCGCTCGCTAGCCTATGCAGCGCAGTCGTAGTGTGGCGAAGCGACGCGTATTTCTGGCCGCTGGGGCCAGCCGCAGCGAGGCACCAGAAGTAGAGACACGATTGCCTGGGCCGAGAGAAAAAGAAGAAGGCCCGACAGTAACAGGAGACTTTGATATTTTCCAAGAACTAGTTTATGAGGATTTTTTTGATGATTTTCCAAAAAAGGATTTAAATCCAAAATTTAATATTTTGGACTCACATAAAATTCTGGGAGATTTATAGAGAGGACCTTTTACTACCAAGATTGAATATTTTCGATATACATTACATACATACCATATCATTACATAACATACCACACACACACCACACACAACACACAGCCAACACACACACACCACACCACACACACACACATAGTATAATATATATATTATATATATATATATATATATATATCATATATATGCGATTAGAATTTGAGTGGATTTTGAGAGAAAAGAGGTATTAATTGGGAATTTATGTTTGGTTTCTAGCGGATGGTAAAATCAAGTTGAATTTGAAAGGGACCTCTATATCTATATATATATGGATATGTACACAAACCACACATAATATATATATTTATTTGAAGGGAGTCTAGCAGTAGAGAGTTTTGAAAGATAAATTGGAATTTAAATTCGGATTTGAGATTTGGACTTTCTAGGACTTTGGGAATGCGGAGGGGTTTCTAGGGTTTGGATTAGAGCCCTATATATAGATTGGATTATTTTGGAGATTTATTTGGGAAAAGAAAAGAGGAGATTCAATAGGCGACTTGAGTCGGAACTTTGATTTAAATTTGGGCGATTGATTCTCAAGAAATGTTGGGAATTAAAGATGAGAATTGGAGCACCTCGGGGGGGAAATCTTGAGGTTAAATTTAATTCTTGGATGAGGGTCTTTAGATCGAATATATATTTTGCAAATTTCGGTCCGAGTTCTCGATGGAATTTAGGGTTCCTGAGAAGAACAAAATAAGGAAATTAAATAGAGGGGCTTCAAAGGTGACTTTCCTGAATGGTTTCTTTTTCTATTGGTGGGCTTCTAATTGCAAATCGAAGCCGAGTTACAGAGAATTTTTGGAAGGTATTTGGTTTTGAATTTTCGACGAATTTAGAAGAAAGATATTGAGTCTCGATCTGGAGAGAATTGGGGGCGACCGACGGCTTTAGGGTTTCAAGGATGGTTTAGACTGGAGATCTATGGGGCACTTAGTCCTTTAAGCACACACAAAAAGCTGAAAATTTTGGAAATTAGGGTTTACAAAATGAGTTTTTTAACCGCCCCCCAAAAACCGGGGCGTCCAAACTCTTCCCTTCGGCCTGTCCTCCCATCGGCCGCCGCCATCCTCTCCCTTCTGCCGCCGTCTCATCCTCTGGACCCTAACCCCTTCGTGAGCACCCCCATGGCTTCCCCGTTCCATTCCGCCACTCGCCACCATCTTCTTTTAGGGCCGGATGTCGCCGGCCGGCGACCACCGAATTCACCCTGCCGCGGCGCGGCCGCGCCGGCGGGGGCAAGCCCTTTTCGCCCCTACGCCGTCCGATCTACCCGGTGGCACTTTTTCTCGCGGGGCGCCCCGCTCCCTCGCCACCTTTCAGCGCCGACGTCGGTCCTCTCCCGTCCGCCGTGCTGTCGGCAGCCACGTGGCCAGTCCCTGTCGGGCGCGGTGGACTCCGGTCCACTGTGCGCCGCCAACCCATGGTCACTGACCCGTGGCCCTGCTGTCTTCGCACCCAGCCCCGCGGTTCGCTGACGCCTTAAATCCGTTTTAATTGCGCAATCAAATGATTAATAATTAGTTTTGTATAGAGAAAATCATAGTAAAACTTCAAAATATTCATAACTAATTTATATGTGCTCCGATTAATTTCATTCAAATTTCATTAAATCCAGAAAAATGCCAAGAATCCATTAAAATACTTTTAACCCCTATTTCAGTGCCCACGTTTACTTTTTAATTGTTTGTGCATTGTTTGTTATAGAATCCGACGCAGTCGATCCTCCTGTTTATTACGAAGCCATTGCAGAGTTCGCTGAGCCAGAACAAGGCAAGTTACATTATTGTCCTCGACCATATTATACCCATTTATTACAAAATATGTGTTTTAAATTAATAAACATGCATTGTTTCATTCATTTCATTGGAAAGGGACCTATATAATTGCAATTTATTTGCTATGACTTAATTCCTCCTAGATACCTTTGTAACTGGTTAATAATATGACTAGAGGCTATGGTTAGGATGCTTAGAAACCATTAGCTCACATAGGAATTTAAATACTCTTATTTACATTTATTGTTCGACTCTATGTCAGGAAATAGAACTTTGGACTTGTTGATCTTAAATTACTAAAATTTTGACCTAAATGGTGGGCTATGGGTGCATGGTTTTGCTGGTCGTACCCATGGCAGTTAAGGACCGGTTCGTGGGAACCCCTTGGGCAATTAATCATACATACTACAAGCCAGCGTTAATCATAGCTGGCTTGTAGCTTATCTCCCTGCCTCTCCTAGCCACCGTTTGGTGAGCAATGGGCGTGATGTTGTGGTCGGCTCGGTTGAGTGGGATTGATTGGCTTCCGGATCCCATTGTTTGGGGCGCAAGGCGGGGTAGCCTGACCGAATGTGCCCTTGCGGTATTATACAACCTCAGCGTAGCTGTTATGTTAATGTTAGCGGAGAGGTTGCGTGAACGGTCTTTGTCACAGCCTCTCGCTCATAGATGTGCTTTGGATGTGACACGCCAGCTATTAGCGGGAAATGTTTTGTGGGGCTATGTCTTGTTTACAGTTTGTACACCTTTGGCCAGAGTAAAATCTATTCGAATAGCCGCGCCCGTGGTCATGGGCATTTTGGTCAAGACTCACCGTGATTAGCCTCATCATAATAAATTGACTTAAAATTTACTATAGTGATAGGAAGGATGGCTGGGCCTGGTTAACGTGGTGTAACATTGATCAGTGGAGGATTAATATTGTTCAATTAATCAACCTTTTTACTATTTACGAACTACTATTGTTTGTAATTGCTTTTACGCAAATAAATCCCTAACCTATCTTTGTCTCTCGTGCATTGTGCATATTTGCGGGTGTGACTTGTTGTATACTGTAGGTGGTACTCAATCTAGCTCCTTTTCCCCCTCTCATTAGTGGAGTACCTGTCCGATGAGGTTCCAATAGGAGGACTAGAACTGGATCCGTCGTCAAGACGCCTGTGGATTGGAAGCCACCGCTTGGCTAGTTGTATATAGGCTTTATTTACCTTTACCGCTGCATTTATGTAAGACAATTTTATTTTGTTTGTAAGACGTACTCTATATGGTAACTTGGTATTGTGTACTCTGGCTTTCTTGGAAAGGGATTTAATACATAGAAATGTTTAGAATTCTGGTTACGAATTTCTGTGTGTTACAAAGCCTTGCTCTCGCATGGCCGCCGAGCTCCCTCCTTGGGCCGCTTTGGCCATGCTCGAGCTCGACGAGGGAGACGGGGAGAGGGGGGGGGCAAAGAGGCCGTGGTGGTAGGATATGTGCTCGCCGGGAGCGGCGGGCGCTATGGTCGACGTGTGGCGGTAGGATCTGAGCTTGCCGAGAGCCGTTGCCGGTACGAGCTGAGTTCACCGGGAGAGAGAACTAGGAAGGAAGGGAAGAGGGAGGGGGAGGAAGAAGAAAAGAAAGGGTACTAACATGTGGGTCCTCAGTTATTGTTAATTCTTTTTTAATTTTTTGTTAACTATAATGCCACCTAAGCTCTATATAGACATCACATGGGACGAATATCACCTTAACATACCATGTAGGCATCATATAGGATGAAATTGTCGAGGGATTTTAATTTTCACCAGTTTTAAAAGTCAAAGGATGATCTTATACCTAATTTTATGGTTGAGAAATGTGATTGAAACTCGACAAAGAAAAAGGACTTTTTCCGCTCCTGACTGGTTGGCCCAAGTGCGTCGTCAACCTCGCCCTTCCTTCATTCCACGGAGAGAGCAAGACAACGATTAAATGGCGGGGCGGACCCGACCATACATGCGTTGCAATGCATATATAGTTGCATGCGTCGCCGATCTCTATTTGCTCTCTCATCCGCACGACTAAAAATAGCTCAACCATAGCCATCCTCTCCCCTTCTCGCTCGCTCTGCACCGCACTAGCTAGCTATCTCCCTCGCCTCGGTCATGGCTTCCCTCATGCAGCCTGCAATGCCCTGCTGCTAGATCATGGCAACTGCAAACACCACCACCAACAATTAACAAGAGTTGAACCACATTAATTTAATTTGATCGATCGATGGCGGCTGCAAACATGTCGGCCGGGGCGGCCACCGTCAAGCCGCTGGCGGCGGCGTGCTACGACAACAACCTCGTCAACTCGCAGGGCATGTTCCTCGGCGACCAGCCGCTGCGCTTCTCCCTCCCGCTCCTCCTCGTCCAGGTCTCCCTCATCCTCATCCTCTCCGCCGCCGCCCACCACGTCCTCCGCCGCCTCGGCCAGTGCCGCTTCGTCACCCACATGCTCGTCGGCATCTTCCTCGGCCCCTCCGTCCTCGGCCGCAACCCCCAACTCCGCGGCGCCCTCTTCTCCGAGCGCGGCACCTACATCCTCGAAAGCGTCTCCCTCGTCGCCCTCATCCTCTTCCTCTTCTCCATGGCCGTCAAGACCGACCTCACCTTGCTCCGCCGCCCCACCGCCCGAGCTCTCGCCGTCGGCCTCGCCGGCTCCCTCGTCCCGCTCGCCGTCACCCTCCCTGTCTTCCACGCTCTCCGCCCCTCCCTCCCCGCTGACCTGCGCGGCTCCTCGCTCATCAGCGAGCTCGCCGTCCGCCTCTCGCTCTCCTCCTTCCCCGTCGTGGCCGACGCGCTCGCCGAGCTCGATCTCCTCAACTCCGAGCTCGGCCGCGTCGCGCTCACCGCCTCGCTCATCACCGACGTCACCTCCTGGTTCCTCCGCGCCTGCTTCGCCGCGGCATTCCTCATCACGGAGGCCAAGTCGCCGGTCTTCACGGCCAAGGTGCTAGCCTCCTTCGCCACCTTCGTCCTCTTCGTTGCCTTCGTCGCGCGCCCCGCCGGCAGGTACATCGCGCACAAGCGCACCCCGGCCGGGGACCTCCTCTCGGAGGGCTCCTTCGTGGTGGTGGTGATCGCGGCGCTGCTGTCGGCGCTGGTCACCGACGTGATCGGGTTCAAGTACATGATTGGGCCCATGATGCTGGGGCTGGCGCTTCCCGGCGGCATGCCCATCGGCGCCACCATGACGGAGCGGCTCGACTCCTTCTTCATCGCGCTCTTCCTGCCAGTGTACATGGCGCTGGCCGGCTACCGCACCGACCTGGCGGAGCTGGGCCTGGTCGGCGGCGAGCACAAAGAGAAGTTCTGCGCGCTGGAGCTGTTCGTGGCGCTGTGCGTCGCCGGCAAGATGGTGGGGTGCGTCGCCGCGGGGCTCTTCTTCGCCATGCCGTTCCGGGAGGCGACCGTGCTGGCGCTGATGCTCAACATCCGTGGCATCGTGGAGGTGGCCGCCATCAACAACTGGGGGGACACCATGAAGGCGACGGCGGAGCACTACTCGACGCTGACGTTGTCGATGGTGGTCATCACGGCGGTGGCGACGCCGCTGATCAAGCTGCTGTACGACCCGTCGGGGAGGTTCGCGCGGGCCAAGCGGCGGACGATGGAGGGCGCGCGGCCAAACTCGGAGCTGCGCGTGGTGGCCTGCCTCTTCAGCGAGGACCACGCCGCGCCGCTGCTCGACCTCATCGAGGCGTCGGGCTCCTCTCGCGACGCCCCCATGTCGCTGATCGTGCTCCACCTCACCGAGCTCGTCGGCCACGCCGCGTCCGTGCTCAAGCCCCATAAGAAGTCGCGGAGCAGCGGCGGCGGCAACCCGACGCCGTCCGACCGCATCGTGAACGCGTTCCGGTACTTCGAGCAGCAGGGGGCGCCCGGCGCGGTGACAGTGAGCCCGTACGTGGCCGCGTCGCCGTACAGCAGCATGCACCACGACGTGTGCCTCCTGGCGCACAGCCGCAAGGCCAACCTCATCCTGCTGCCCTTCCACAAGTCGTCAGACGGCGCGCGGAGCACGGCGAACAACGCCATCCGCGCCATCAACCGGTCGGTGCTGCAGTACGCGCCGTGCTCGGTGGCCATCCTGGTTGACCATGGCCTCGCCGCCGGGTCGGCGTGCGCGACGGCGTCGAACAGCACGCTGCAGCGGGTGGCCATGTACTTCCTCGGCGGCGCCGACGACCGTGAGGCGCTGGCGTACGTGGCGCGGATGGCGGAGGGCGGCGGCGTGACGGTGACGGTGGTGAGGCTGAAGCTGCGGAACTGGGTGGGGATGGGCGGGCGCGACGAGGTGAGGGACGAGGAGGCGCTGCAGGAGTTCTGGCAGAGGTACAGCAGCAGGGACGGCGGGGAGAGGGTGGCGTACGTGGAGAAGACGGTGGAGGACGGGGAGGGGACGGCGTCGGTGGTGCGCGCCATGAGCGACAAGTTCGACCTGCTGGTGGTGGGGCGGCGAGGCGGAGGAGGGGAGAGCGACGACGTGGAGGGGTCGGCGCTGACGAGCGGGCTGTCGGAGTGGAGCGAGTGCCCGGAGCTGGGCGTGCTGGGCGACATGCTGGCCTCCGCCGAGTTCGCCTCCAAGGTCTCCATCCTCGTCGTCCAGCAGCAGCAGAAACAGGCCGCCACCAAGAACGCCGCCGCCGCCGTCGATCACTGACGAGCTCTGCTGCATTGGTGTTCTTCTGCAACTAATATTCCGTTTCTTTATTAGGCTTTGTCAAGCTTCTGTATTTTTTTTCTTTCCTTAGGCTTTGCGTAATCTTGCTTTGATACTGGACAAAGTCTACTAGTTGATGTCTACCAGTATAATTGTCAATTAGGAATCTGTACAAGTATGGATATGACATAAAAGCATGTTCAAGTACAGTAAAATACTTTCTCCATTTTAAAATATAGCAACTTAGAATTATGAAGTTATGTCAAATACAGTCATTTTGGCGTTCGGAATGTCATCTCAATAAAATGGTTCGATCTTTTTTAATGAACTTGTATGCTTTTATGCTTCCTAAAAAATGGCACAAAAAACTGATGGAAATGCACTGGACAATTAATCCCTGACCTGCCTAATCCCCAACTCCTAATCCTGATCGAGTCTACGATGAATTGGGTGCTAGAGATAAAGATGATGATAGCCTATGAAGTCATAAATAACTTGGACCTTAATCATGGAGAAAGTAGGGCATTCAGTACAGTGCCGACTTGCCAGTGAGCATTCAATGAGAGGCAACAGAGAGTGCCTGCATGTATCAGAGCTGAAAATGACGCAGATACGTTTCTCTGCTCATGCTCATCAGAGCTGGAGGAGATGTATGAAGCTGTATGAACCGTAAACATATCAAGTGGTGAAAAATTTCACTGAAACTGGGAAATACCAATAATTATTTGAACATATATTCTAACAATATAGCAACAATACTGTATATGGTTGACTTTAACCACGAATGCATGGATATTTTTAGCTGTTCAGATTAATTACATGAAAACACCTTGACCAAACGTCAAAATTTGCTAAAACATGTAATTATTTTATTTTTAAATTGCTATCTACTCTCATCGTCTCAAAATAGGGCAATTTTTAGTGTTGGATATGACTATTAAGAAGAGGGGTAAAGAGACTATATGTGGGCCTAGAGTGATTAGATGATAATGAAGATAAGGGGTAGTATGAATAGTTTAGTGGTAAGTGTCAACTTTACAAGTACTAAGTTATTATATTAGGGACAAATTTAAATTCTAAAAGTTATTGTATTTTTGTGATGAATGGCGTGCTAGTTATGTACGAGTATAATGTAATACCATTTGAAAGCTGGTGGCTAAAATTTATCCACATATAGTTTACACTAGCAAAATACCCATGCATTGCACCGGGTGAAGTTGATTTTAATTATAGAATCATACATAATCTCCTACTATCCCGTTTTGCACAAGAAGAGTGATCGGATTATAAAGCTTTGCTTTATATGCGTTTCTATCAAAGTAACTCCCAAAACGACTTATAATATGGAATAGTGGGAGTAGCAAACTAAAAATACATTGGATGCAACCACCTTTAGGTTTTATTTCAACCTGAGTATTATTCCAAATTTATAAATCGGACCCTATGAATAAATAGAAAAGTCTACACGACATGCGTGTAAAAACAATGCCCCACTTGCCATCCTCTTTCAATCCATGGCCCACATGTCATCTTCTAGAAGAAGAAAGAAGTAAGCAACTCTGCCTCCTTCCTCTTCCTCCTCCGTTCCCCAAGCTCATTCTCCGTCTCTTCGGCATGCTCGGCTGCTCCCCCGTCCACCATGCAGTTGAATCCGTTCCTGCCTGACTAAGTCCGGCTGCCGGCATCGAGATCGGCCTCCCTGCACCACCAATCGGCTCAAATCCGTGGGGCCGACGCCCCTACGCACCGCCGCCGACGTCTGCTCGGCTGGTGGTTTCAGCTACAGTCTCCTGAGTCACGACTGCGCTCCGTTAGGCTAGCCGACGACGGAGCTTCGGCATTTCGTTGGTATACTTGCTTGGCTTGCTTGGTTGCTGTTTTGGAATGGTGCTTCATTGGTGATCGCTCTAGATAGATTGTTAGTGCTGCTTAGAACTTGAATATGAATTTTAGATTGAATCAGCGATCCGATCAATGCCAGGGAGGTCACTGCTTAGAACTTGAATATGAATTTTGGATTGAATCAGCAATCCGATCAACATCAGGGAGGTCGCCGATGTGTCCCTCGTCGACAACGCCACCACCGCGGATTGAATCAGCCATCCGATCAACATCGGGGAGGTTGCCGATGTGTCCCTCGTCGACAACGCCACCACCGCGGCCGGCATTGTGCTGCAACACGCCGCCTGGAGCTTCGCCGAGGGACGGTTCACGCGCGGTGACGTCATGCTGAGTGACGTCATGACGTCACTGCGCGATGAAGGGAAACGCTCCTCATTTTTATAACATTAGCATGACATCACTGCATGGATGAATAAAAACGCTCCTTATTTTTATAATAGTAAATTTTTATAATAGTAAAGAAGCATGCGTGCAGCAAGAAAGAGAAACGCAGGAAACAGTCTTAATCACGTATGTTCTGTTTAGACCCAATGGCATCAGATAGAAACATCGTCCGTCTCTACTTCGCCGACCAGGCGGAGGTCGCCGGCGTGCGAGATTTGCTTGGATTAATAAACAAGGTGGTAATTGTGTTTAACGCCAGAGCAAGCATTGGTTTATGTGGCTCTGCGAAAGAACGACGACTTAACGAGAGATAGAATCATCAACTGGGCGATGGAGGAAGAAAAAAGATGGGGATAATAAACGAGAAGTTTCTACGTGCCAACTAGATCATGAATTCTTGACAAGGAATGTACAGGTATTTGTCGTTTGATGTTCCAATGTTTTATTTTTCTACGTCTAAATTGCCCGCACACATTACATTGACAAAACCATAGCGGAACAGTAGATAGTATGAGAAGTGTCACGCAAGAGTACACAGGTTTGCTCTAAAGCCTAAACATTACTATATTAATAAAAAAAAGAGAAAAATTATACCATTAAATCGTAGTCGTGTAGATTATAAGTGTGCAGACTAATAGCCATAGATGTACGTCAAATCAAATGTATTTATAGAAAAAAGGCACTATGGATTGCAATAGGCTTACGGTATCCATATTAGCCGCCGGAACATGGGCATGTGAAATACTTCCTCTATCTCAAAATATAATTACTTCTATCATTTAAATTTTTCTCATAATATAGCTATCTCGCTACTACTTTCTCATCTTAATCAATCACAACCAACTCTCATTTATTTTCTTCACATATTTTCTCATCTCAATTAATCACGACCATTTTTTGCCTCAACATTAGTCTCTCAAAAAGTGGCATAAGTATTTAGTATATTTTAAGACTAAGGGAGTATAAATAGAGCTCTGATAGGTAATTTAATAATCCTAGGCACCACGTTCACTTTGCAGGCCTAGAAATTACCATATTAATTATAAAAAAAAGAAAAATATACACCGTTAGATCATCATGGGTCCGAATTGTTACGGTGCCGATTGATTAAATATATAAAAGTAAAGGAACACTTTTTATAACACTAAATCTAACGAGTGCATATGCTCAAAACGGCTTTATCGGGCACACACAGCGACGGCCGGCCTATTCGGAACACGTGTCGCCAATCCGCGCGCCCGCATAGTTGCAATATCCATGCCGGCCACGTCGTCTTCATCCGGTCCAAAATGGCCTCGGCTCTCCTACATTGCAGTTACTGTTCAAATTTCTAGAGCCACGCCCCAGAGAGAGAGAGGCAGAGAAGGAGAGAGCGGCGATTTCTCCCCCAAATCCGTCAATTTTCTCCTCCAAATCCTAAATCGGTTGAAGGCGGTGGTCGCGGCGGAGATTTGCTCGTTTCGCGGTGGTGCTGAAAGTGCGGAGGTGCTCTGGGCGGCGACGGCACGGGGGCGGTCTCAAGATGAGTTACCTCATGTGCCTAGGGTTTTTTGTCGTTGTGAGATGTCAGGGTTTGTGGGAGGGTTTGTGGGATGTTCGAGCACACGTGGCGGCAACTTAACCCGCGGCGGTAGGGTTTAGCCTGGGTGCCAATGACCTTTTGTTCTTCTTCCTGCATGGCATCAATGGCACTAGCAGCAAGTTACTTTTTCTTCTAAGGGCTGTTAGCCATCGTGGTAACGACCATACTATGTGGGATTTGGTTTTGGGAGGAGGAGGAACTGTTAGGAGGAACACTTTGTGGATTTTTGGGATCAACAGGAAGTACACGATGTCGGTTTTGTGAGGAACAGGATCTATTGCGAGCTATACGGTGTGATTTAGGAGTCAACACTCATTGGATTTTAGGATGCAACATTTTGCTTTGGATGTTGGGGCTGCCTTGGGTGTGGATTTTGGTTGCAGATGATGTGCTCCTTCATGGGGAGGCTGAGCGCGCCGGTCACTGATATGGCAGTTGTAGGTTTAGAATTAACTTTTCTACGCATAAATCACTTTACTGGTTTTGATTGTATAAAGGTGGTAAAAAGGTCTACATGTAGCATATTGATGGTATGTGATTTTTGCATTTTTACTAGTTCTGAATGGATGCTTTTATATAGTTGCATTTTTTCTGTGTGTTTGTTTATTTATTGACTCTCTTTTCTCCCATTTTCCCTACTTTTTGTGATAGAAAGCAGGATGGTTAGAATGAAGTGTAAAGCACATAAAGTGGTAAGGAAGGATGTTCCACCTGTAAAGACAAAGCAAGCAGCACGACGTGGTACCAAAAGGGACCTAGGAGATGATCATGTAGAGGAGGTACAACAGCCTTCTTCAAAAAGGCCTAGGAATAAGGTAATATACTCTATTTATTATTCACTCTGCTATACAATCTATCTACTATGCAACCTGCCTATAACTATCTTATATTTTGTACAGACAAAGCAAGCGGCACGACGTGGTACCGAGAGAGACCTAGGAGATGATCATGCAGAGAAGGTAGAGCATCCTTCTGCAAAAAGGCCTAGAAATAAGGTACTATACTCTATTTATTTTTCACTCTGCTATATAATCTATTTACTATGCAACCTGTCTATAACTATCTTACATTCTGACGGATTTTTCCTTACATCCTGTTTGTTTAAAAATTACATCTCTGACATAACTGTTTTACCTTGTAGAAAGAGCATACTAGAGCCTCTCACATGAACATGGACAATTATCAAAAGACCACAATAGATGGTGCTGGTTTTCCTGGTTTTTTGGAGTTGAAGTTTCAAAGCTGCGCCCTGACTTTTGCTTGTGGGTAGTGGAGCACTTTAATCCTGCTACCAATCATCTTATTTTCTCTAGACGCGGAGTTATAGATGTTACTGAAGATTCAGTGAGGATAGTTTTGGGTATCCTGCGGGGAGGTACCGATGTGCCTTACGAGCTGGATTCACATGCGACAGAAGTTGTCCTGGCTGACATGGGAATTGAATATGGGAACTCGCCGTCACTCTCTACTCTTGGAGAAATATTACAAAAGATGAAATCTTCTGATGACAAGTATGTGCGGCTTTGGATTATTTACACCATGTCTTCTATTTTAGCACCAACCACGGCGACAACAGTCAGCCCTAGATGCTATCTGTCGGTGGTTCATGTGTCTAAGATCAAAAACCTCAATTGGTGCAAGTTTGTGATTTCAAACATGCAGAAAGCTGTGTCCTCTAAAACCAAGTCAAGTTCTACAAAGTACTGCCTTCTGTACATCATGGTAAGTTACTAAAGTTTTCTCCACTGAATATACTTGTTTCACATCCTACTTGTGTGAAAGTTGCATCTCTACTATAACTGCTATACATTCTGTTTATGTACAATTTACTCTTCTTTACATCCTACCTGTGATAAAATTACATCCCTTTTGTATATGTTCTACAATTTGCTTGTACACAAATTACTTTTCTAAAACGTTTATTAGATGTTCCTATATTTTTGCATTCTACTTTGTGTGTACATGCCATGCTATACATGTTGGTTTGATTTTTATTAAATTTTTATTTTTCAGATATTGTACTTGGATTCATTTTACATTGAGAATATAAATGTGCTGAGGGAAGGGTACCGAGCCACTGTCTGAATAAATGATATGATCAACAAAGCTATACAGTTGGATACATTGCCAGATGACAATTTTGGTGTCTTATCGGTATGTTTTTGGTTTTTTTATTTTCATACAAATGCATTATTGTCTTTTTTGCTCTTTTTTGTCTGTTATGTTGAATTATTATGTTGAACTTTCAGCTTCGGCCAATCGTAGAGCATGGAGAAATCCCGTTGTTTAGAAGTGGTTTTGATTTCAGGAGTTTTGTCAATTCAAACGTGCCCAATGATATGAATGACCAAGTTTAGCTTCTGCACACTCTGACTGTACTCTTTTTTTTGTAATTTTTTGCTGTTATACATCTCAGGCCTAAGTGTTTTACTTTGTGAATGCACTTTTTTCACACCATGCTTGCTTGAATATTATATCTCTACCATTTTTGTTTCACATCCTAAATAAACTTTTTATGTCCTTTTTGTATGAAATAATATTCTCTGCCTACCTACTGTACATTCTGCGTTCTTTTTTGAACATAATATATCTGGCATAATAGTATTAGTTTTCTATACTTCTCTGTCATTTTTTCTGTCCATAAATCTGAAGGAATTTTACTCACATCAAGTTTGCTCAACTACTATAAGTAACATGGTTGCTCTTTTTTCTTCTGTTACAGGACCATAAGAGAATCGAAACTGCTGTCCATAACATATGTTATGGCTTCTCAGGGCTTGTCTCTAAGTTTGTGAGAGAAATTTCTAGTCTGGAAAAGGTTGATGGAGGAGCTTCTTGTGCTGAAAATATGGATGTTGGATGTAGTTCTAGTCGTCAAATGGCAACAAGAAGAGCTCAGAAAAAGACGGCACAACGTAGAACTATTGATGCAGATGAGGAAACAAATAATTGCGCAGATAAGGAAACAGATGAAGATGAAGATTATATGGAGGATGCAGAAAGTGAAAATGAAGACAAGGATGACGATAATGATGATGATGAAGCTGAGGATACAGATGATGATGACAATGAGGGAGATGAAGTGATGAGGACATCAACACCATCGATACTTCCTCACCTACATCTACACCTATACAAGGTCCTATGACTCGCGCCCGTGCACGTCAATTAAATCATCAAGTAAGTTCACTCTTAAGTTCATGTTCGGTTTCTTTAGACTATGGAAACCCGTGTACTCTTGTGTTGCTTAGAAACCAAGGAGAACAAGGAGAATACCATCCAGGAGAGGGAGTCGCGCCGATTAGATTCGGACTGCATGACAGCACCAACTTCTGACGGCCGCCACGACTTCATACGGACTCCGTTTGGGACGTTCAAGTACTTCATGGAAAGCTTATAAAGTCTACTTTCCAATGGATCTAGCCTCACATCCATATCTTATCAGAATCGTCCAGAAACTTCGAAATACTACTGAGACCTTTTCTATCTACGGTGCTGCGCCACCTTATTTTGGCCCGTGGGCTGTGTATCAAGTTGAGCCCATTAGGGGCGCATCCTAGGGTTGGAGAACAACCCCAACACCCTCAAGGTCGTCCTTCCATCTATTTATATGTCTCTAGAGCCGCCATGAATAGTTCGGTGAGAGATTTCAGATCCCATCTGTTATTTACCTACAGTCCAGAAAAAGCCAAAAAAAATAGTAGATTAGTTTCCATAGTCCCATAACCCTTTTGTGGCATGTTTACTACTACTGCTTAGTTAGGGTTTGTTGAGTCTTCGGATACATCGCCGTGTCGAGTTGCTGGTCTTAGTGTTTAATTTCCTTAGAGTTTCGAGTTCTAGTCATGTTTCTGTCACCGAAGTATCACTTGTCCGACTAATTTTGTTTTCCGAGTCCTAATACTTGTAACCGAGTCACGTTTTTGGCGAAGAGTGTTGGATCCGAGTCCTAATCCTTGTGACACAGAACACAGCAGCGACTCGGATAGTACTCCTCTGGTCTGTTAATAAGCGACACACGCAAACAACTCCATTGTTTGGTGGTTTGCCTTACTTCAGAGAGAGAGAGAGAGTATCTTTTAATTACCATTATACCATCCAAACGCCTCATTATGGCAGCAAGATTGGCGTTTAGTGCGGCGACCGACGTCTCCAATGTAGCAAGATTATTGTTGGTGTGAATCTGTGTGGCCTCCAATGCTCCTAGCTTCTCATTAGTCACCTGCAAATCTACATCAATTCCTTCAGTATAGAGCCTCACCTTTCGTTCAAAATGTTGTATGATACCCCTAGTGCGAGGGGACTGAATGGCCTCGTCATCGCCGGAACCTAACATGGTTGGAGACACAACAAGAAAAGAAAAAAAAAGTGAAGAAAAATAGACTCCCTAACACTACTAGGATGTGGCTACTGCAAGGCTCTCACTCTCAGCCTGTTCACACAAACTCTTACCAATTCTTACCTTGCTCAACAGGAGGGTGACGGCTACCAACAAGTCGGCGACCCTGGAAAAAGTATATCGGTGCCGTAGCAACAACACTTGTCAAGCTGTAGACGGGTATGTAGAGCTGTAGGATGGCTGAAAGTGTTGCACAAGGAAAAATACTAGTACCTGCCTGATGATTTTGGGGTTAGTCCCACATTTAATGTTGCAGATTTGACGCCATATTTGGGAGAAGAAGATGAACTAGAGTCGAGGACGACTCAAATGCAAGAAGGGGGGATGATGAGGACATCAACACCATCGATACATCCTCACCTACATCTACACCTACACAAGGTCCTATGACTCGCGCCCGTGCATGTCAATTAAATTATCAAGTAAGTTCACTCTTAAGTTCATGTTCGGTTTCTTTAGACCATGGAAACCCGTGTACTCTTGTGTTGCTTAGAAACCAAGGAGAACAAGGAGAATACCATCCAGGAGAGGGAGTCGCGCCGATTGGATTCGGACTGCAGGACAGCACCAACTTCTGACGGCCGCCACAACTTCATACGGACTCCGTTTGGGACGTTCAAGTACTTCATGGAAAGCTTATAAAGTCTACTTTCCAATGGATCTAGCCTCACATCTATATCTTATCAGAATCGTCCAGAAACTTCGAAATACTACCGAGACTTTTTCTATCTACGATGCTGCGCCACCTTATTTTGGCCCGTGGGCTGTGTATCAAGTTGAGCCCATTAGGGGCGCATCCTAGGGTTGGAGAACGACCCCAACACCCTCGAGGTCGTCCTTCCATCTATTTATATGTCTCTAGAGCCGCCATGAACAGTTGGGTTTTGATAGATTGAAGTTTTAGCCTCTGCTACTTCGCTTGAAGCGCGCGTGTCGACTAGATCGCCTGTCTTCTTGTTATTGGAACCCCACCTCTTGTATTTTCAGATTGAAACTTCATATTTGATTTAGCAATTCAGTGCTTGTTCAACTCGCTCTTGCTTGTTCTACGATTGCTTGCAGGACGAGAGCCCTCGTGGCCGGTTGATCGCGCTCCACAAGATCGCGTTCACCTTCTGGAATTGGTGTATCGGTCGCTAAGGTGCAACATCGTGGATAGTTGTAGTCGGGCCGTGAACGTCGGTTTCTTCCACCAATCGTGATTAACTTCTCCATCGAAAAATCGGGACCGAACCTCGCATCATGAAGACACCGATGGATCAAAAGATGGAGATGGAGATAAAGGCGAGGATGGTGTGTAACGTAGAGATGATGATGATGATGATATTGAAGATGGGGTTGGAGGAAAAGGAGATGATGATGGTAATGCTGGAAAAGATAAGGATGGAGATGAAGATGAAAAGCTTGCTGAATCTGAAAAGAACAAAGATGGTGGTGAAGATGTTGCCCGTAGAAATCAACCAGAAGAAGAAAACTTGGGAGACAATGGTGATAACACAAATAAGGGAGGGATGCCGGATGTTGAAATAGCTGAAGATCATGTACAAGGTATGAAAAAAAAATCTCCTAAAAGTTACTTTTTTAGTTTTACCTTAGTGTATCCCGTTGTTGACATATCCCTCTTCATCTTTTCTGTTTACAGCCAACAAGAAAGAAGGTCACCTAGAGGGTGAAACCAAGGAAGGCGATGCTTATGACAGAAAGAAGAGACAACTGCCAGATGCCGAAAAAGCTAAAGACTGCCTAGAATGTGACTTCAAAAAAAAATCCTCTTAAGTTACATTTGCATCATTCATATTATACATCCTTCCTATTTGTAACTTAGATCCCTGAACAGCTTTATTGTATATACATGTTACAATTTTCTGTTCTGTAGGTAGCAAGGAACAACAAGAAGATCAGCCCCCAGCTACAGCTCAATCAACTCCAAACCAGAAGGAGGAAGCAGTTGGAGATTTTCCATTCCTAGCAAGATAGGCCACACTGAGCATACCTGAGGATGTGCCCACCTTCAATCTTGGGTTTGATAGTACGCAAAAAACACTTGAAGAGGTGATCATCACAAGTAAAGACTATGGAAGTTTTATAACTGAAGATTATGAATGGGTGGGGAGAGAAGCAGATAAAGCAATTGCTCTGAAATCTTTGGAGGTTTTTAAAAGGGTGCAGAGAGAAGCAGATGAAGCAACTGCTAAGAAAGCTTCGGAAGATACAACACCAGTCCCACATGAGTCTAACAAAAGGGTTGTCAAACCTGGAAAATTTCAAAGATCTCATTTCATTGATTATGAGAACAAGAAGCAATTCACCGTGAATCGTCACATAAATAAGATTTACAATGAAGTGTGCAGGAATAGATCGAGGTCGTACTGAACAAAAAAGAGGTATGGAAACTGCGTACTCCATCTTGAAACAATTTTACATTCTACTGAATGTTTTTTTCTGAAAAATGCAACTTACTGTCTTGTCGAGGAAGTAACCTTTTAGCTTATTAGAAGTAAGTTCTTGTAGTCATAGATGTAATTTTTTATGTTTAACAAGTGACTTTACTCATCTATTTTTTTAGCCCTTCTCAGGCATTTTTCCTTTTTTCTGAAAACATGCTTTGACTTTTCCTTTTTTGAACAACAAGTGTTAAAATCATGGAATATGGATCATTTTATGTTGAGCTCAAAGATCTCGCCAACTCTGTCAAACCTTTAGGCTTACTGTCCAGTAATATAGCTGAGATGGCAATTGATATTATCTCAGCAGACAACAAGGACAAGTTTAAGAAAATAGACTCTGCTAGAGTAGGAGTGAGTAAACACAAGCTTTTACCTCTTTCATACGTAATCTTTTTAAGGCGCCTTTATATTTTTCATGTTACATTTTGGCAGGTCTATCTACTCAACAACCAGTTGGACAAGAACGATATCAAAAGTCTATTCAGTAAGTGCGATGACCATCTCCACCATAAGGAATTTGTAAGTGAAAGATGCCCTTTTTTTGACCGGTCCTTTTTTTTCAAATTAGGTTCTCATCTCTCATTTAGATATTTTTTTTGTGGACACCTAAATACAAGCATTTTGGTATTATATATACTTTAGGTCTGTGGTATATGTTTTATATACATCCTTCTAGTGCACAAATTACTTCTGTACCTTTACTGAGTTACCTTCTTTGTGTATGTTTTTTACACCTTCTCCTGATATGCAAGATACTTTACTAATCTTTTTACTGTATTACTTCCTGCTATGTATGTAGATTTTTTTTCCCTATACTCTAGCAGATGGCTGAATTGGTTGACAACGTAGGACACTGGTTCATAGTGTGCCTAAATCTGAAAGTTGAAAGATTTGAGGTTCTTGACTCCTTGAGGAATGAGGGCGATGAATCGCTAGTATCTGCATATAACTTTGTCGTTGCATCCATCAAGATCATATGGGAGAGATTGTATGGGGATTCTTCGAAAACAACTGTCCAAAACTTCCCCGTTATCTTTATTGATTGTCCAAACCAATCAAACACGTATGTAATGGATTTGTTGCAACATTTTTTTTCCTATAGATCTAAACTATATTTTTTCAGAACTGACATCTTTTGTTGTTTTTTGTTTTAAAATACCAGGAGGGATTGCAGTTTTTTCATGTTGAAGTTCCTAGAGCTATGGGATGGCAAGCAAATGCCATTGTTCGAAGCAAGGGACATTCCCAGCATTAGGAAGCTGTTTACACACAGGTTGTTGTTATTCGAAGAGAACAAAGTAACTGGTTGGCAGCAAGTTCTACAGAAAGAACAGCCAAAGGTGGTCTCTCAGGTAAAAAATACAAACTATTTTTGTCTTTTTTTTGCTTCGTGAACCAGTACATAAATATCATGTTTAAATATGACAGCCTTTAGACATAAATTGCATAAATATAATATCTTTTCAAATATGCAACATCCCATGTCTGTGCAAGTAACTCGAACTAAAAGTAAAAGTAACTTTAGGTCACTGCAGAAGTAACTTAAGATAACTTCAGAACTAACTGCTACAAAAGTAAAACATGTTGCTCTGATTCATTGTGTTTGCTAACTAGATTTTGGGATCCTTAGGGGGCATTTCCGCACTGTGTGATCAGTGCTGTCACACAGTCTGCACGGCATTGGCTTTGATGGCCTCACATGGATGCCGGGCTTGCGTCTTGTTGAAATTGGCCTGCCTTGCCGCTGTGTGGTGGGGGGGTCGTTTATTTGAAGGTGAAGGGTAGGATCAGTTCCATTAGGGGGTTCATTTATCTGAACTCCAGGAGTAGTTGCTATCGAGGGCACATCCGAAGCTGTACTTGTAGCAACTTTTTGCTTCTCCCCACTCTGTTTTGGAGCTGCTATCAAGGGCACATCTGAGGTTCCACTTGTAGCACCTTTTTTTTCTTCCTACTCTGTTTCAAAGTTGTTAGATCATCTGCCATTGAACCCATACGCGCTAGAGCGAGGCGATAGGCCTTTTCGTTGTTTGCAACTTCTTTAGCAATTTCTGTAAACTTGTTGCATAGATTGCTATACTGTAGTAGTTTCAAGGACCCCGGAGGCATCTTCATTTGTTCTTTATTGGCATCAACTGGAGTTAATTCAGTTTCTTTCATAGATGTCCACCTTGGCAATATGCACTGCACCGGATTTTCATAAACCCGGCAATTTTGCATCACCTACAACAAAAGTACTGTTATTGGAAGTAACAAAGGGTGTTGGGGAAAGTAACTATAATGCAAATAAAATGTAACTTAACTAAGCAGCATAGTCATGTACAGTAAAAGTAAGAATTTGTGTTGGGGGAAGTAACTACAATGCAAATAAAATGTAACTTAACTCAGCAGTATAGTCATGTCCAGCAAAAGTAAGAATGTGTATTGGGGGAAGTAACTATCATAGTAAATAAAAGTAACTTAACTCAACAATGAAAGTAAGAATAGGGTATCTTACCTTAAGAACATAACAATAAAGGATGCAATCCCTCTCAAACTTACAACACTCACAGGTGAATGTTCTGTCCAACAAGTTTGCATTTACATTGTAAGTCCTTCTACCATAGTTCAAAACTGGATGTCCGATAGGAATCACTTTATAGAAGCTGTTAGAAGTAGACACCATGTCATACACTGCGCCAGCCATCAACTCTTTCTAAAAGAGATTGAATATGTATCTTGTGTATACTTCCAACGCTTGCATCTCTAGTGGATGTCTACACTACATATAAGGCACAGTTTCTTCTTCTCTGAACTCATTCTGATCAGTAGCAACCATGATCTTTTACTATATCTTTTTATACTGCAAAGCAAAGTTGTATATACTGTTTTGAGAATTCACATAGCGTTTTAGCACCTCATTGAACCCCTCACTTCTTGCGGTAGTTTGGAGGAAAGGGAAAAAGGAGTGCATAAAGTATGCTGGGACCCAACAATCCCTTATCTCCCATAGGTGTTGGAAATGCTCATTGTGCCTAAGACGATGTGTCGACAACATTGCATTCCATCTACCCACAAACTCCTTCATCGTCAAACTATTGTCAAGGCAGTCATTGAAAGCATCATAAAGCTCTTTGTTGTTACTTAGTAAATTACCAATTTTCTTCTAAGCATTTTATATTATGTGCCAACGGCAATTCTTAAGAGTAGCACTAGGGAAAACTATCTCTATTGCTGCCTTCATTGCAATATCTTTATCAGTAATTATGTTAGCAGGCTCTACACCTTCCATAGCCTCAAGAAATGATTGAAACAGCCAAATAAAGGATTCTGTCTTTTTATTTCCCAGGAAACTACACCCCATCTGAAATGTCACAAAACATAATTATGATGAGTAACTACAATTTTTTTCAGAAAGTAAAACACATATACAAATATAACTTAGTAGTTTTGCATAAGTATTTTTTATCTTTTTTATCAAAACAATGTATAAAAAATAAAAACTATATTTGCACTTCCTTTTCTGTCATAAATCACTATGCATGTTATATATTCAATCAACTCTATAAGGAATAAAGTGCATCTCTTCTTAGGTATTTTTTATCAAGCACGCAAGAAGTAACTCAGTAGGTTTGTAGAATGTAACTTAATATATGACTAAAAGTAACTAAAATGGAAAATAAATGTAACTTCACTCTATAACACAAGTAACTACTATGGAGGTAAGATAATGGGTGTTCTATAAAGGTGCAACCGGATTTTTGTACCTGAATAGATTGCCCATGCCTATTTATGGCAATGAAAGGTACACAAGGCATATTATACATATTGGACATGTAGGTGAAATCAAAAGAAATGCAATCCTTATATCCTTTGTAAGCATTTCTAGCTGCTCCATCTACCTAAAATAGGTTCTACACCCTATCATCTCTGTCAAGCTATATCTTGTAGAAGAAAATTGGGTTATCCATTTTGACTTTCTCAAAATGTGCAATTGTCTCAGCTAGATCTTTACATCTGTACTTGCTACCCATTTTTGACTTATAATTGCTGATGTCATTTGTTGTGTATGGCACATTTTTGGCCCCACAATACAATTCTGCCATCAATTGCATAACTCGCCCGGATGAGACATTGGCACCATGTAATATTTTGATAAAATCTTTCTCTCTTTTCGATATCATCCTATGTGATCTTAAGAACTTTTTGAGGGAAAACTTATGAACCAATGGTTGGTTGTGTTCTTCAATAAACTGAATTACTTCCCACCTTGCACTCATTCGCTTCACTATCATCCATGCTTTGCAGCTAGATCTTTTAGTCTTCTTCTTCTTTGTTTGGGGGGAGACACTTTACTATTGTTTGCTGTGTTTGGACCATATTTGTTGCAAACAAACATACCCTTGTCACGTTGCCCATCTTTGGCTGATTTTTTTGATGTGCTGACTTTGATCGAGAAATCTATGCACTTCGCATACTTGTTGTAGTGAGTTTTTGCTTCCTCCTCTGTATCAAATGACATCGTGTGGTACGGTACTTAGGGAGTGCATAAAACATTCTGCAATTGCGCTTTGGAATCATCTTCATTAAATTCCTCACTTGAAAGCGTGTCTTCACTAGTATTTGTTGCACTAGTTTCATGTCCAGTGTGCATGGTGTTGTCTATATGGGTAGATACTTCCGGAGCCAATTGTGTGTCATTATGGGGGACAAAGTCAATACTAGTAACATTTCTTGAGACACCACCATCATTCACATCATAAGCACTTCATCCAAATTCACCTAGGGAATATCAATCATGTCATCCTTTGAATGTATTGGGAAATAAGGCCAATTTGTGTTTTCACCAAGTGAAGCATCTTCAAATGAAAGTGCATTTTCACTAACATTTTCATCACAATCAAATTGGGGGAGGTTGTTGAGGTCAAACATTGGATCTGGGTTCATATCTGTATTCATTTACAGGACATTGTAAAATTAGTTTATATCCACATGCTGCAGAAACTTATTTCTGTACAATTTTAAAGATGTAACTTATACATCATGACAATGTAGATAATACATATCACAGATGTAACTTTTAGTATAGAATTACATTTATTGTATCTTCATAAGATCAACTTATGCAGCAACTTTACTGAGTTTTTTAGATATTCTGTTTATAAGGTGCATATTGACCAATACTTATGCCAATTTTTTTCTTTTTATGCAGTATTGGATAAGGAGCAGAAGGAACATTTAGGGACACACAATGCCACATAAAGGTACAAAATACACTTTTTTCACATGATGATCACAATACATGCTGTCATAACAAAATGTGTACACAATGTATTTTCAGGGAAGTAGATTTAATAACTCCTTTTAAAATAACTTTTATCTTTTTTTCCCTGGGAGCAACTATGTGTAAATGTTTTTGTGTACCTACTTTATTGGGATGTCACTTTAATACTTGCTAAAAGTAACTACGTTATTTCTGGAAGTAACTTACAGTCCTCTAGGAAGTAACTTTTCTGTTTTTCACATCTATTTTTGAGATTTACCTCCTTTTTCATCAGTAGCTATTATTTTTTTCTTATTTTTGTTTGTACTTTGTGATGCAGTATTAAAAGAGAAGATGATGAAGGGGGGTGATTGTCATGCTTTTGGCTCAGATTTTTGGGAGGTACAATAGAAGAAAATGAACATGTAGCTTAGTTGGAAGGAAAAACCAAGACAAATATTTGTGTAAAATTCTAGGATATAAATATATCTGTCTAGTTGGATCTACCCTCTCTTTTTTTTTGGAGAACTTTGACCTAACCAGGTTTGATCTCTCAATTTTTCTCCATTGGATTTTCCTCCTCTTCTTGTCTTTCTCTTCTCTTCCTTGGCCTCTGTGCTCTTGCTCCTCCCTGATTCTTCTTTTTTTCTTTTGTTTTTTGGATTTTTTTCAGGATCTCCCCTCCTATCAATGGTGGCGCAAGTTGCCGTGCTTGCCGCGGGGGGTGGGGTGAGCTAGGTTCGCCACGGGTCTTGATGCTGGTGGGCGCGGGGTGGGCCCTTCCAGCGTGGGCTGTGTGAGGCCCACTCGTTTTTTCCTGCGAGGCGCGCGGAATCGGGGTGAATCCTGGCGTGCGGAATCGGGGGGATGACGTGGGGTGGCCGGTGCGCGCGCTACTTTCCTTTTTGGGCGCGCGCACCAGTTAGGACTAACCAGCTACTGCGTGCAGCGTAGGCACGTCCAAATTTTTATAAATAAAGGAAAACACAAAACCTATTTGGACTCTAAAAAATAGATAAAGAAAAACATACTTCAACTTTGGTTCGACTCCCCCAGCTCATGGTCAGACATGAGCGTATATGCATCTAATTGATATCAACTTTTGGTTCGGACTCCCACTGCAGCAACCAATGGCTCAAATTGAGTATATACAAACTAAGAGCAACTCTAAAAGCCTCTTTATATATCTCTCCAAACAAAAATTTGACAAACATCGGGGAAAAATCGGCCTCCAACAGATTGGCCAACCAGATTGCCAAGTCATCCGGCTAGCCAAATTGCTCTCGTCGCAGCCGGTATCGCTTGCCAAGCAGGGGTCCCACGCCATCTCTCTCCTCAATCCCCCTCGCTCCCATCTCGCTTGCTGCTACGGGCCGTCGTTGTCGTCATCTTGTGGCCAGGCTCCGCTCGCCTCCCTTGCCGCACGCCGCAGTCGTCATCTCATATCTGTAGCCGTTGTAGGTCATCGCCACCGCCTCGTTCTGCAACCTCCTCGTCTGCCGTCACCGTCTTCCTCGGGATCCTAGCGGCGTGGTCGTCCGTCGCAGCCTTCCCATTCCTTCACCGGCATCCTATCGGCGTCGGCATTCGTTGTCCATCACCAGAGATAGCAGGTCGGCCGCTCCTCCTCGGTAGCCACCACCCTCCGTCCCCGGCTCCTAGTGTCGCCCTGACCTCCACCGTCACTGGCTGGAGCTCTTTGGCACCGGGCAAGAGGGGCTCGGCGTCCACCGCCCTCTATCCTCCCTGTGTACACTCTGTCGCATCCCCGCCTCTTACGCGCAGTGTGTGCTATCGAGCGGGCGGTGGAGGTGGTGGATAGGACATCAACGATGGAGGCAGCCGATGGATCTGGCAGGACAGAGAGGGAGAAAAAAGAAGAAGACAGAGGGGGAAGAGATTGACAGTTAGGGTCTTTATCTAGCCGTTGGAATATAGATAGTAGGATTTAGAGTCTCTTGGAGTGCAAAGCAAAGCAAATATAGAGATAATTGTTTTAGCCAGCTTGCCATATAGGCAGTTAAAAAGTAAGATTTAAAGAGACTTTTAGAGATACCTAACATGCACATATGTGCATTTTTAGCAAGCACATAATTTCGCTTGGTACGGACCCGAAGCGTGTTCTGCTGCCGCTAGCATGTTAAGGATAGGAAAAAAATGTTAGCATGTCGGAGATAAGAAAAAAAGTGTACAGGTAAGTAATATTAGTTTGGTTAATCCAACGTGACATATCCTTGCAAAAAAAAGTCTTGCGTGACATAAATTATCAGACATTATATTAATTTGAAGGATGTGACATAATATTAGTACACATTTAGACGGAGTTCATGATGTTACCTTATTCTCTCTAATGGTAAAAAAATTATACATTAATTGAAAAAAAATGTAAACCATTAATTAAGATTATAGCGATCTAGATTAAACTAAATAGTACAAGTAGATATACCATTTAAAATATCTAAAATCCAGATTAAAAAAATAAAAATCAAAAGAAGAGTTCGTATAGAACCCAATAAAAAAATAAAAATCAAAAGAAGAGTTCTATAGAACCCAATAAAAAAATAAAAATCCCAATATGGGATTAATTAAACATGCAAGTCGGAATCAAAATTCAGTTTGAATGTGATTAGGAATTGTAGACATGTACCTATCTTAAGCAATTGAGTAAATGAGTAATGTCTCCAAATTTTAAGAAAAATTTCTCGGGAGTCCGCTTGGGACATGGAAACCTGCCGCACACAGGAAAAATGAATTGGCCTTCTGGTCTTCTGGCAAACTCAATTTTATGTGCATATTTGTAGTACTGCACATGGTGATAAACTGTAATATCTATTTTTTTTATCTATCAATTACTCCATCCGTTCTAAAATATAAGAATTTCTAACATTCAAATCTTATTTCACAATATAAGAATTTCTAAGCACTATTCATGAATACTACTTGTTCCATCAATCACTTCCCATTTAAATTTATTCCTTTCTTATCCACGTCAACCTTTTCATCTCTATTCATTTCACATTTATTAAGGGACACTAAAGTCCTTTTTTTCTTAATCTTAATCTCTACTAAATAAGCTAGAAATCATTATATTTTAGAATGGAAGGAGTATTAGCTAAAAAAGAAGCCATCACGTATGCTCTCAAGGCCATATTCTCTCAGATGAATTGAAAAAAAATAAATATTTAACAGGTCAGGTTGTGGCGGTCTAGATTATAAGGGTGTATATACAAAATACAATTTTATTTAGCTTCCCGCAAAATTGTATGAAATATCTACTAGTTGCTTTAAAGATAAAATGTTTGTAGGATAAATAAGATGGACAAAACGTAAGCTTATATGCTGTTCGATACGGCTTTTGGTTTTTGCTTCTTCTCTCTTTTTTTCATAAGCACGCTTCCCGAACTGCCAAATGGTTTGTTTTTTTAACAATTTTCTATATGAAAGTATCTCTAGAAAATCAAATAGGTATATTTTTCAAGTTTTCAATAGTTAATTAATCATACGTTAATGATGTTTCTCATTTTACGTGTGGCTTATAAGCCACGTTATTGTAGCGTCTCCCGCCCCGGCACCACCTATAGTGATACCAGAGAGGAAGCGCTGCAGGAGATTGGCGTAAACCAACTCCCACGGAACCGCGATGCCGGTACCAGTCCTAGGAAACCTTGCTGGTACCCGGTCAACGGAGATGTACCATAGCAATTAGCTAAATAAATAAATATATATATTATACCTTTATAAATTGCGACTTCGGGCAAGCCCTGAGCAGCAATCTGCAATCAGAACAACGGCAGTGGAACGACAGCGCAGTGAGATCCCAAGGAAAGAAACCCTAATCTTTACTTCAACTTCGCTCTTCCTGAATGAGGGGAGAAAAGAAATAGATTAAGTACTTACGTACTCAGCAAGTCACGAAAATCGTGAGTTATGCATGCTATCAAAGATAGGCTAGGGTTTATTTCGCAAACCTTTTCTTTTGTAAACATTTTCGAAAACCTAAGTGTGGTATCTCTTGTGACTAGAAGGAGGCTCTCGCCTCGATCCTGTCCGCGAATTGCTTTTCAACAACTCAAGCGGACGAAACAGATTTTAATTGATGTTAGATATTCTTATACCGCATGCCGGACCACGACAGCGGTTCAGTGAATCTGCACTCAAGCAGCTTCCCACTGTATTCTCAACTATTACTTTATTTTTAATTTCGTCCACTCCATGACGTAATCTCATTTTCCTCTATTATTTTCCTTTTGCTTTAGTCCATCCAGGACATCATCTCATCTCATAACTCTTCTCAGTGGCTCCTCGAGCCATCCATAGTCTCAACTCATTTCACCAACTGCTCACACTCAGGAAGCCTAATCTATGATGCCATTCGACATCCCGGGTCACACAGCCTCGTTTCAGACCACTCAGGTCATCCATCAGCCACTGAGGCCGATTCTGGTAACGACTCCCATACCACAAATTATTTTCGCAAAGCACTGGCAAACAATTCTACGCTAGAGAAATCACCTCATATTGCCCGTAACCATGGGCGCAGCTGTTCGAACAGATTGGTATACCTTTGCAAAAGGTGTACGCTTTACCCACACGACGCGAGCTTACTTCCTGCACTTGTCAGTAGGGAAGGTTCGCGACAGGGCCTTTCCAAAGCCTTCCCAGGATAGCACGTTTCCCTATAAATGGGTGCTCTCTCTCAACCAAGTATCAAGAACTCATTTCCTATACTCAGGGATGGGGGTATATCGCCCTCTTGGCACCCACCAGTCCAACATTTATTAGCAACCGAAAACCATCCTAGGAACACTAGTTACTCAGCCAGGGGTGTCCCATTCCACCCGTGTGGTCGCACTTGTGAGATGCTCGGATGAAATTCCCCAAGGAATCGGCCATTATATGCGAATACAAAGTGCCACCATACATGCGATCACTTTGCACCGCAGATTTTCGCAAATAAATTTTGTTTTCGCCAATTCCCGCCGACATCGCATGTCCGGTTTTTAAAACCATTTGGAAACCCTATTTTCCCAAATCGACAAACAATTGTGCTGGAGGTAGAACCATCAGAATCCGGGCTCGGGGAGCACGGTCACCAAGGTACCATCGAGTGGAGCGACAAGGATAATACCAAGGTCCTACGGGTTTATGCAACTAATAGCAGTCCGTCGGTTCGATACACAAACCGAGGCCGATCAATTTAACGTGCACACTAATCATGCAATTTTGCAAACAAATATTTTTAAATTTAGGAACAATATGGTCAAGGAGTGACTTGCCTCAGTCTTCGTCTACAAACTTCACGAAAATCCGACGTCCGATGAATTTCCGAAGCGTCGACTACGTGCGAAACGAGAGAAAAACACACAAAACCCTAGAAATAATATACTATTATTAATAACTAATAGTGTTATGAGGTAGATCTCATTTTTAAAAAAATTTAGAGACTTAAACGGGGTCAATCGAAGTTACGGTTGAAAAGATATGAAATTTAAAAGTTTTTGGGATTTTTCTAGGAAAGAAAAATGATTATTTGAATCTTTAGAAAAAAGAATTATTTTGTGAACAGTGGCTGTCAGGTGGGGCCCTTGGACAGTGGCAGAGGAGAGAGAAATGAGGGGATGGCCCACTTGTCATTGGCACAGGAGAGAGAAAAAGAGTAGGGCCCATATGGAGGGAGAGAGAGTTGGATGATATGTGACCCCACTTGTCATTGGCCTAGATAGGAGAGAGAAATGGAAGGGCCCACAAGTCACTGACCTAGGAGAGAGGAATGGAAGGGCCCACATGGAAGAGAGATGAGAGAGTGTGGTTCACTGTGCACTAATGGAATGGGGCCCACTTGTAAGAGGTTTTAGGATTAAATTTTTGGTTTATTATCCGGGGCCCACATGGGCATTATTTAACCGAGCGGACTATGGGTCAGAGGGGTTAGGAGAGAGGAGGAGTGCCGGATTAGGTACAGGAGCCGGCCGGAGGCATCGACGGCCGACGGCGGCCATGGTTGCACCGGCGATTGGCGGCGAGGGGGAGGAGACAGAGCTCGGGAATGGAACAAAGAGAAGGCGGCGAAGGAGATGGTTGGCTTGGATTGGGTTATCAGAGGTCGACGGCGGCGGGCGATGACAGGCAGGGGGCGGCGGTGAGGTGGCACGGTGGACGGCTGTTGCCGGCAACCAAAAGATCGGTGGAGGTGGCAGGGGAGTGTTGGTTGAGTGCGGCTCGAAGAGATCTAGGGAATAGAGGGAGATATTGACTCCTACCTTGCGCAACAACGAGATCTCGAAGCGGCGGCAATGGTGCTCGGCGGCGGTGGATTTGGGGCTTTCTCGTCCCGGTGAGAATGGACGTCGAGGAGGGACGGAAGAGGATCGTGGCTTCCCGGGGAGCACAATGGTGGCGACGGCTAGGTCGATTGGGCTCGGGAGCGACTGAATTGAGGCGGGTCCAAGTGGTGTTAATGGCGGAGGAGAGAGAAGCTCGGCTCGTCTTGGAGAAAGACTCAGCGGACAGTGGATTGAGCCTTATTTTATAGGCGTGCGAGCGACGGAAGGAGACAAGGAAGAGGCGGTGGAGCTCTCGGGGCATGGCTATGGCAGAGGAGGCACAACGTGACGAGAGCTTGGGCCGACGTCATGGTGAGCACTGTGGCCGACATCATCACTGGTTCCGAGAGATAAGGGGAGACGAGAGATGGCATGGTTCAGGTGATGCGACAGGACGGTGCTGCAAGGTTGACCAGGGAAGGAGATATTTTGCTCGGCGATGTCACATTCTCCTTGGGCTCATTTGATCGAGCAGGAGCCGGGCGAGAGAGAGATAGAAGAGGGAGGTGGGAGGAAGGGGATGGATCTGACGCGCGGGGCCCGTGTGTCACGGAGACAATGACCGGGAGGAGCGCTGACGGGTGGGGCCCGAGGAACTGAGTTGGCGAGCACGCGCGGTCGCTCGGTCGGGGACTGACAGAGAGGGCCCGCGTGATGGTGTTGCAGGCCGCGGGGTGCGCCGCCTGGCCGGTGGGCCCGGATGTCAGCGCACGAGTAGGCCGAGCGGCTGCGGCTGGGTTGGGCTGGTTCTGTCTTGGGCCGAGAAACAAAAGGAGACGGCCCAAAGGAACAGTAATCCTTGATAATTTTCTAGAGATTTGTTTGAATTGATTTTGGAGGATTTTGAAAAAGGTATTTGATTGGGAATTTGATATTTGATTTTCTCAGGAATTGAATCAAAAGAACTTGAAGAGGGACTTTGGTATTTATATATATATGTGTGTGTGTGTGTGTGTGTGTTTGGTGTATAATATACATATATATATATGAAAGGGAGGTCTAGAGAGGGCTTGTAAAAGGATTATTTGGAGATTTAAATTGGATTTGATTCTAATTCTTGAGATTTGAATTCCTGGGACTTTTGGGAATTTTTGAGAGAGATTTATTTCAAAATTTATCCTTGGGCCCACATAAACTCTTGAGATTTTATGGGAGGATTTTACCACCATAGTTGGGGAAATATACATATACATGTGTGTGTGTGTGTATATATATATATATATATATATGAAAGAAAATAATGGGGATTTTGGAGGAAGAAAAAAATAATGAATCTCCATGGGTTAGATTTTATCTTGGATATTTGAATTCTGGGAAAAACAAGAGGGACTTAGAGGAGGGATTTTTAGAAAATATATTTTGGCAAATTTTTGGGAAGGGAGTTCGATGAGATTTAGGGTTTTCGAGAGGAACAAAATAAGGAGGTTTAAACGGAGGGCTTCAAATTGCAAAATTCGAATCCGAGTACGTAGAATTTTTAGGAGGTATTTGATTTTGGATTTTTTGAGAAAGTTTAGAGAGAGAGACAGTCGAATTGCAAAATTCGAGTTTCGGAATTTTTGAGGGAATTTTGGGACCGAGGTTTTTAGGGTTTCAAGGGAGGCTTTGATCTGAGATCTGCGGCACTTAGTCCTTAAGCACACATAAAGATCAAAATTTTTGAAATTAAGGTTTTTACTAAAATAGTTTTTAACGGCCCGAAAACCGAGGCGTTATAGTTATTAAGCCAATTCAAACACTAACTTATTTTGGAACCTAAGGTAGTGTTTGAATTAGCTTATAGTTATGGCCTATAAGCCACATGTAAAACGAAAAACGCTATTAACACATGATTAATTAAGTATTAACTATAAAACTTAAAGAATAGAACTATTTGATTTTTAAGATACTCTTATTTAGAAAGTTTTTGTAAAAATACGCCGTTTTATATTTAAAAAAACTTGTTAACAAAAATCTAAGAGATGAGCCACAGGCTTAAAAAAACACCACACCTAAAGATTACTATACAAGTTTGTTGGTGAACGAGTGAATTTATGGATAAGCTAGCCACCTGAATGAAGAGAAAGCCAAGAGAGCAGAGTCTCCTTTTCTTCCCACTTGGTTGCAGGTCGGAGGGACCCACCACCTTTCTCTTTGCTCTTCTTCACTCCGAAACTTCGCACCACTCACAAGTCTCACAGAGCTACTAGTAGAGAAGCAAAGCCGCTACTCCAGCAAGCTGCAACTGTGAGCAGAGTGGCTTAGCTAGGTAGCGCAAGAAGAAAGCATCAGCAGCATCCATGGGAAACATCCTCCGGTGCTTCAAGGGAGACGATGGCGGCGGCGATGGTGATCACTACCCCTACTACAAGCCAACTTCCAGGCCCCACTACCAGCCTCCTCAGTACTCTGATCAGACTGCACCCCCTCCTCGGCCCCAGCAGCAGCAGCAGCCGCCGCCTCTCGGCCCCCATGGCGTCACGCCGACCACCGCCCTGGCGCGCGACCTCCTCAGCTTCGAATCCACACGCATGGTAGCTTCGAAGTACATATGCAACTCACCTAGGCTAACTACATCTCTTTCCTATCTCATTTAGCATGCAACACTATAGGTCTGTGACAATATGTATATCAGCATGCATCGACATTCTAATTAGAGGTTATCCAATTACAATACAAGGTTTCTTTGGTGTGTTCCATGACAAAATTTGGGTTTGGAGTATGAAAGTTTATATAGGTGTGAATTGCAGCAGCTATGTAACTTTTCTCAGCCTTGAACCTTTCTGCAATTGAGAGGTTAGTTCTTTCCCCAACAGAAATTAGAAAGAGCTGTCTCCCGCAGCAAATTCTCCGTTGTTCTTGATGTAATTTGTTTTTTTCCCCTAGGACCAATCTGTTGTTACTGAAGTTAGAGCAACACTTGCAATATTTTTTCTATTGAATTTGTCCTGTTATATGTGATTGATTCAGTCATTTTTGTAGGAGGTATAGTATACTGTAAACCAACCTGATTATAAGCACAGATTTGTCCTTTTGTTCTCATACTGTTGAATATCTGGGCTGAAAAAATATGCCTTGTTGCAATACTACCATTTCTATAAGCACTTGCAAATATGTTCATATTCTAATGAGGCATCACGCCAAGTTCAATCACTCCTTTATCCCAATTCTATTTGCTATTCATCTCCCATGATCAGACATGTATAAAGTAAGTTTTCTTTTTCCATGTTATAGGTTCCTGATGACCTCAGTCAGCACGTTGCATCATCCAGGAAAGCTCAAGTTAAATGGTAGGAATCAGCTCTAAAAGTCTTTGTAGAGTAGATGTTTTTTAATGATTTAGTACGTTTGGTGTACCTACTGATATCACAATTGCTTTGATTCCTCTAATATTAAGATTAACTGAATCAAGGTTTAGGACTGTAAAATAAATAAATAGATGATTGAGTACTGTTAGCTTAAGTTGGGGTTGTTTCCAAAATGATTTTATGAATGTAAGGTTAAATGATTTTGATTTGCTATCCTAGGAATAGGATAGGGTGTTCCATACTTGTCCATATGTAGACATATCCTTATTTGAGAAGGTGAAAAATAAAAAAGAACAGAATTAACACATACAAGCAAAAGTTGATGTAGAGGCCGGGTATTAATCCATTATCTAAAAAAAAGCAAAATTTGATGTCCTAGTAAGGTCTACTTGTCCAGGCTTCCTTAGGTGTTGATAGACTGAAAGCTTCTGCCTTGCTTGAAACAGAGAGTAGGATACGGGTACGCAATGGTTGGAGGTTGGAACTCACAAAATCTTACCAAACGAAATGTAGAGTTAAATATTTACATGGCAGTTGAAATTGATTAAGATACGTTGCATTCTTGGCTACATTTCTGTGACATTCTTCAGAAGACTCAGGTTAAATTCAGAATCAGCCATGTTGACATACAAGCTTCATTTTCTCCCTAATTTGATTTACTAAAATCTTCTTTGAATTCTTTTACATATTTTAGTAGGAGAGAGTTTTCAAGTAGCAAAGAAGTATGTATAATATGGTTCTGTTCCAATGGTATGTTATAATGTCAGTAATGATCAGCTTGTCACAAGCAAAAGTATTTGGCAAATCTTTCAAGTAGCAGCTAGTATATGATACTAATAAGACTTGAATTTCCACCGAACAAACTTCAAAGGAATGTTTGATCTGATATTTTAATTGGCAAAATAATAGGTACCAGAATATGCTGGAGGCGTATAAGAATACAACACCACCACCAAAAACACCAGCAGATGCTGCTCAGCTAATTGCAAGAGCCCTTAATATGATCCAGAGAGCTGATTTGGAGGTAAATTTCTTTTTCTATTTTGAGATTCTAAATAGTTTAATCTGAGTGAACACAGAACAATACAAACTGACATTATCAACCAAAGCAATTCACTGCAATTTACGTTATTTCTATCACTTAAATTGGCTATAGATACTCTACTCACTCCATCAAGAAACTATGTTTCCCCTCAGGGTATTCTTGAATTTTACAACTTCCCGATCCCATCGCTCCCCACAGCATCGTCAAACCACCAACCATCCTCACTACCAGAGGGCGTGCAGTTTGTGCTAAACACTTTGCCGGTACGGTGTTATCAACTGTTACAACTATTCTGAATAACAGGCTTATCACCAAGAATCCGACATCTCACATTAAATAATGATGCACATAATTGTCGACAAACGATAACTCTCACATATCACTGATGTTATCAGGTTTATGATAAGTGCATTGGAGATGGTGATGGATTTACTGCATATGTTTCCACAGTGGATCCGATTGAATATGCAAAAGTGCCATTGGAAGTGCATGAGTTGGTGAGAGCAAGAACTAAAGCACGCACATGTAGGAATTACCAGAGAGCTGATGCTCTTCTAAGCAGCCTTAACAAAGCTGGATACAAGTATGAAAACCGATCTGTGCTGATCCTTAATAGTTAATACCACACAATTCACATATTAATTCAACAGGGAATGTTTCTGTGTGTCACATTTTCAGATTTTCCATACAAGAGTTATTGTCCTAATTTTCTGAATATTGTCTTATGGTAGAACAATGCAGGATTCCTAATATAATAGGCACAGAAAAATAATACAGCTTAAAAATGAACTTATTTTTCCTGATATTACAAAAAACACACATTCTTGATATGTAGAAGTTCCCCCATTGTCCCCACGCAGTTGACACTTATGCATGTATGCATTTTTCCTCAACAAAACTGTGAAGAACTTTTGTAGAGCTATTCATTAAATGTGGACAATGGTTACATCAGTTTGATTTGGTTTAATCATGTATATATGCTAGCTTTCTTTGGAGATCACAGGAAAGTAACTTACTAGGAATTTTGATGAGCAGGATAATATCTTGTTCAGATGATGAGGTCCTTGCAAGGAAATACAGAATCAGAATGAGGTATCTACATTGCACCTCTAGATTGAATACAATTTTGATGTACTAATGTGAAGTGCATGATCTTTCATATATCAAAGGGGAATAGATGCACCGGAGCTTGAGATGCAATATGGGGAGGAATCACGGAATGGATTGGTGAAACTAATTGGTGGGAAGAACGTCAAAGTTTATGTGTATGACCTGGACCAGTTTGGACGCTACGTTGGTGACATCTACTGCAATAATGTGTTCATTCAGGTGAAACATAACCTATTCATCACTTCATCAGTAGCTCCACATGTATCATGATTTCACAGCTTCAACTCTTATGTGAGAAATGGTGTGCCTTGAGTCCCTCAGGAGCAAATGCTGAAGAATGGCCATGTATGGCACTTCAAGACTTATGATAAACGCCCGGAGTTTGCAAGAGTAAGAGATTCTACTATATTCTGTTGTTACTTGTTTTGCTCTTTGATTAAACTAGAATAAATTTTTTTGACATAAACTTTGTCGAGTCATGCTTACATAGTTCCTAAAAAACAGTAGCTTTATATTTGTGACATTTTTTTTTTGGAAAAGGGAAGTGGTATATATACAATGTAAACTATATTATCCTTTACTTTATGTTGTTATATATTCTGGGTAAGAAAGAGCTATTCACTTGGCTCCCTGATACATTCTGCAGTGGGAGAGAGAAGCGAGAGCTGCAAACCGAGGGCTTTGGGCGTCAGGGAATCCTGAGAAGCCATGGGATTGGAGAAGAGAGCAACGCAATGCAAGACAGGAAGCCATTCAGGTGTACTGAAGGTCGAGGCTCCAGCTCTCATTTGGCCAGAAACAGTATCTGATTGTCTTGTTTTAATGAAACCGAAACCGAATTCGACTTTGAATAAGCGGCAAAGAAATAACGTATGTTCTTACGTTTTGTTGCCCGATCGTTGTATCAGCTCGTTTGGAGCCGATGACGCTGTCGCCTCGACAGAGGGTTGCCTGCAAAACAACGA
Organism: Oryza meyeriana var. granulata; assembly: GCA_003991445.1. Classification (NCBI taxonomy): domain Eukaryota; kingdom Viridiplantae; phylum Streptophyta; class Magnoliopsida; order Poales; family Poaceae; genus Oryza; species Oryza meyeriana. The sequence goes on from RYFJ01001560.1 coordinate 85,179, forward strand.
TGGGAGCTCTTTGCCTTGTCCATCTGGGCTGTCCCATGTTGCAGATCTTCTCGCTCAAGCTCGCTGCTGCTGATTTCTCTATCGGTGACGGCCCCGTTGAGGTGTACGGCTTCATGGCTGTTCGAGATCATCTGGATCGCTTGCGAAACTACGTCTTCAACCGCACTCGCGACGACCGTTTCGTCATCGACCGCTCTAATCTGCTGACGGGCCCAAAGAGAGAATTTTTACTGTTACTAATTTAATTTTTTTTTAAATTTACAAAACTAATTTTCGATTAGGATCAATTGCAAAACTACCCTCTTGCCGCCCTGAGTCACGGCGGGATTTAAAAACCGCCGTCGCCCAGGGCGGCGAATGGCATCCCCGTCACCCGGGGCTAACGGCGCCGGCCGCCGTTAGCCCGGGGAGGCCACGTGGATTCGCCGCCCTGGGGGACGGCGGCGAATGCCCCCAGGGGGCCGAATGCAAAATTACATTCGCCGCCGTCCTCCAGGGCGGGTTATAGCCATTCGCCGCCCTGGGGGAGGGCGGTTTTTTTGCCTTCCCCTATAAAATCCCTTCCTGCAGTCGCCACGCGTCATTTCTCCCTTCCGCCTCTAGCGTTCGTCCAATAGAGCTGAGGGAAAGGAGGAGAAGTACAGCGGCGAAGCCCTCACAGATTTTTTAGCCGAATCCAGGTATTTTTTTTATCTCCCTCTGTTATGTAGTCAATTTTTTAGACAAATGTTAATTAGTAGTAGACTTGTAGTGTAATATCCGATATAGTATGAAAATATTAGCGGTTTGGCATAACCATCGTTAGTGTTAAATTTATTTGGCCGTACTAGAAGAACATAGCGGAGAAGTAGTAAATTGTAGATATTTTAAAAATAAATATGCTCCGCCATGGCCATCGTTGGTATACGTCATTTTGACACGTTAGATAAACCTAGCGTATAACTTTATTAGCGCCGCTGGGTCAGTTTGTAAAATATAGAAACGGTAATGGTTTGACTCATACGTATAGCCTTTTTATGGAATGAATATTGATTAGTACAGATTAATAAATTTTTTTTGTGAACAGAAATGGCAAATAGAATTGTATTCGCGATATATCACGGTGAAGGAAATGTCAGACAAGGACAATATGGGGTAGATTTATCGGAGTTCAACGTAGCACAAAAGGGAATTATAGCTCCAGCTGAGAGAAGTTTTCCTGGAGTTTACAATTGGTTTAATGAGGATTCGGAGTAGATCCTCAAGTAAATGCAATTACGGTGTACGCACTGGTTAGCTGGGCTGTGGAAGGTTTTTGGTGGGAATTGATGCCAATAGATTTAACGGCCAGCTGGGTATTTTTTGTGGAGAGTGCACTGCAGTGAGGATGGGCACCGAGCATCCTAGTGGTAATGCATGACGTGGTCAGCATTGATCAGGCTGGTCCGAGTACAGCGGAAGGGCCCGATGAAACAGGGGAGCAAAATGAGGTAGAAGACGAGGGTGCCGGAGAGGAAGGAGGCCAAGAAGACATGGGACCGGGGGGGTTTGCAGATAAAGGGGAGAGACACCCAGGTCTAGTACAGGAGATGGAAATTGAAGACTCAGAACCTGAACATATGGAGGATGATGATTCTTCGGAGGACGATGTACACCCGGCAGAATGGGACAACGAGGACTTCTCCGGACTCGTTGTCTCAGAGGGGCACACCGTGGCATGGGAGTATCGGCAGAATGAAGTGGTGCAAGGCACTAGATACGCCGAAAAAGCACAGTTGACAGAGGCTGTGAAGATGTGGGCCGTGTCACTTGGGAGGGAGTTCTGGGTATCAAAGTCCACAAGATCGGTGTACGAAGTGAAATGTGCAAGTTCAAGCGATGGATGTCCATGGAGGATGTACACATCCAAGAAGAAATATGACGACTGTTGGTCTGTGTCAATCGTGACGGAGCACAACTGCTATCTTCCGGGTGTTCAGAAGTACCACAAGAACATATCATCTGCATTCATCGCTTCAGAGCTGTATTATGCTGTTGTGGAGAACCTCCGGTTCGAGCCCAAGTCAATTATCAGCCGCATCGAGGAGAAGTACAAGTACACCATTACATATGCCAAGGCATGGAGGGCCAAACAGAAGATAATTGAAATGAGATTCGGTAGTTTTGAAGCTTCGTACAATAATTTGCCTCATCTACTGCAAACCATCTGTGCGAGGAATCCTGGCAGCTACTCCGAAATCAAAAGTTTCCCATCGTTAGCAAGTCCTGGGCAGAGCGTCCTTCAGCGGGCCTTCCTCTCTCTGCAGGCGTGCATGTTTGCATTTCTTCATTGCAGGCCCATTCTCTGCATCGACGGCACGTTCCTAACTGGAAAATACAGAGGGCAAATGTTGACGGCAATCGGAGTAGACGGGAACAACCAAGTGTTGCCAGTGGCCTTTGCCTTCGTCGAGGGCGAGAACACAGAGAATTGGTACTGGTTTTTGAAGCTGGTTAAGGAAAAGGTGGTGGGGATGAGGCCAGATGTATGTCTCATACATGACCGTCATCCAGGGATGCTGCTTGCAATTCAGGAGCTGCGAAACGGCTGCGCAGATAAGGGATACCCTCCGGTGTGGGAAGATGTGAAGAGCAGATGGTGCATGCATCACATGGGCGCAAACTTTTATAAGCAGTTCAGAAACAAGGAGCTGATGGCCATGTTCAAACGTTTGTGCGCCCAGAATCAACAGAATAAGTTCAATGAGCTGTGGAGGAGACTTGATGAGCTGACAGCCAAATATAGACGCGAGAGTTCTGCAAGACCCCCAGCTAGAGGTGTTGACGGCCCTGAAGCTCTAGATACACTTCCCACCGATGACGGTACATTCAGAAGGAGGCCCGGTTCCTCGGTTAGTAGATTTTCGCAGTGGATCGAGCACGAGCCGAAGGAGAAATGGGCATTGCTGTACGATGAAGGTGGAGCAAGGTACGGCATAATGACCACGAACCTTGCAGAGGTGTACAACTGGGTCATGCGTGGTGTTCGGCAACTCCCCCTTGTTGCCATCGTGGAGTTCATCCTACATAAAACACAGACGTACTTCCACGACAGGTGCAGACAGAATGGCCCATCTATGGCCGATGGAAACCTTTGGTTCGGCACCAAAATGACAGAGTACCCTGAGGAGAAATGCAAGAAGGCAAGAGAGCACCGAGTCCGAGTGCAGGGCACACGAGAGCGTAAATTTGAGATATTATGTGCCGACAGGTCCAGGCGTGGCATATTCGCAAGGAAGCCTATACAAGAGTGTGTCCTAAAGGAAGATGGGACATGCACGTACTCCTGCCGGAAACCAAGCTTGTACCACAAGCCCTGTTCTCATGTCATTGCCGCTTGCGGGGAGTGCGGCATTGATGAACGCCAATATGTGTCTCCGTACTTCAAAAAGAAAGCAATCATGCATACATGGAGTACCGAGATCTTTGGTTTTGGCATCGTCGGCACTTTCCACTGAAGACACAAGTCCAGTTATTACATCCCTGACCCGACGAAGGCAAGGAACAAGGCAGGCCGACGTCGGACACGGAGGATACGCAATGATATGGACGAATCCGAGGCCGGCGTTAGCGCTCAACGTTGCAGTAGGTGTGGAGAGAGGGACATACCTACAAAAGTGCACGAAAGACGCCGAGGCCCCAAGTGCAGCGAAAAGTTCCTATGGAAGGATCAGGCGCCGACGGAAGGCGGCCAACTGGGGAAGGCACCACTGATAGCACGTCGTCGCAGGCGTCCTCGTGCACCTTCGGGTTATGTTGTCTAGTATAGCCACTGGTTGATGATGTAATCTCCCTGTAATGTGTTAATTTTCTGTTAATTTTCTGACTGTAATGCACTATGTTTAATTGAGCTAATCCATTCCGCTTCTTTTTCCTTGCAGGTATGGACTACCAGACGCCTGAGCTGCTAGATCACGCCGCCGATCAGTCCCATCGGTCGTTTCTCTCGGCGGTGCAGAACCTCGAGCTCGGTACCTTACGTCCTCAACCTTCCAGGCGACTACTTCCCGTGGACGACAGGTTCACGACTAGGTACGTACGAACGTTGTACTGTGAATCTGTATATGTCAACTTACTAACTTGCTTTGTTTTGATTGTCAGGTTGCGGGAGGCAGGCCTTCTGCCGCTGTGTAGGCTGGTAGCAGCCGCGGTGGAGCCGAATGACCCGACGAAGAAGTGGGGTATCGACCGGTCGCTGCTCATAGCTCTTGTGGACCGGTGGAGACCGGAGACACACACCTTCCACCTCCCATGCGGTGAGATGGCCCCCACGCTGCAGGACGTCAGCTTCCTCCTTGGGCTGCCTCTAGCAGGCGATGCGGTGGGGCCAGTTGACGGGCTCCAGGCGTGGCGAGAGGAGATCCTACAGCGGTTCGCCCCGGTTCACCGTGCTCCGGGGCTTCCCCTCGTCGGCGACATCTCCCCGTACACGCATGCGGGCCCCCCTCAGGCTTGGGTATTGAGCTACACGATAAGAATGCTTTCTTGTTGTTTTATGTTCGTCCTTCAGTCCGTACTAGAATTATAGTGTCAACTTCGTTATATGTTACCGCAGTCTGATCAGCTAGCACCGGAGGCCGACGCGTACTCACTGCAGAGGAGCCTGGAGGCGTACCTGTTGTGGGTGTTCGGGTGGGTGATGTTCACCAACTCGCACGGCCACGCAGTCGACAAGGGCTTGATCCCTTACGCGAGGGAGATAGCCGACGCCGAGGACGGTGCTGTTCCCCAATACAGTTGGGGATCGGCAGTCCTTGCCGCCACGTACAGGGGTCTGTGCGACGGCTGCAAGAAGACCGAGTCAGAAGCGGTCTTCACGGGTTGTCCACTCCTCCTACAGCTCTGGGCGGCAGAGCGGTTCGCGATCGGCCGCCCCGTTGTGGACCACAGTCCGTACGAGGCGAGCCTGTATGTGGGTGTCCCACCGGAGGACTATCCGACGATGGGGACGGTGTGGTGTCGTCGTGAGGTATGTTCGGTGTTAGAACCGTCTCGGTTTTTTATGTTACTTGGACTAACGAGAACTCTTTTCCTGTTTGTAGCGTCGATACGCTCACGTGCAGGTGCAGAAGTCGTACCCAGACTTCGTCATGGAGTTCGATAGGATCACGAACGACGACGTTGTCTGGGAGCCGTACAGCGCCGAGGCGAGGGACGCGTGTGCGCCGCACGGGCTGTCGTCCCTCTGCACCAGGGACTAGGCGTACTGGCTGACGATGACGCCGATGCTGTTCGACATTTCTGTCAAGCCGCACTGCCTGCAGAGTGTGATGCGGCAGTTCGGTATGCGATAGACCTTCGGCCATCAACAACGCAGGGGCGTACCGCAACACGTTCATAAGTATATGTGGAAATGAATATTCCGTATTGTTATGCATTGTGTCACCGGTTGTGCTCTGTAGGTTAAATCGGCGCGGCCAGGCCGCCGGTAGGCTGTGGAGACTCACCGTCGTCGACTACATCAACGACTGGCTCATAGCCACGGAGGACGTCATCACGGAGCTGCACCCCTACACAGCCGCCAGGTACGAGCAGTACCTTTCCTGGTACCAGGCCCGTACCAGACTACGGGTGACGTACACTCCCGAGGCTCCACAGGCGCACGTCGCGGGGGTGCGAGACGCATACCCGACGCACCGCAACCAGGACTACTTCCGCGCGGTGAGTCAATGGTTTTCATACTATTTTCAATGGTAGGTGCCACGCGCAACTAACCACGCATGTCCTGCTGAACAGGCGGACGATGCTAGGCAGGTCCACACGGAGCTGGACCTACTGCGGCAGCGCCTACAGGCTGGCATCCCTCTCACGCAGCAGGAGCAGACGATCACGTTCAACCGGATGTGCAACACGATGCGCTCGGTCGTCCGTGCTCTGAGTTGTCGCCGTCCCAATGCAGTCCCACCAATGCAGATACATATGCGAGGTCCCCATGGTGAAGGGACATCGGCAGGAGCGGCGGGTTCTGCAGGGGCCAGTACGTCGTGGGGAGCAGGTCCTTCTGGTACCGCCGGAGGATCGAGGTCGGCAGCCTCCACGATCGGGCGAGGATTGTCAGGTACGTCAGGATTGAACCTATTCTACATAACTAACTGCATTTTTTATGCGGCTAACGCGAGATTTTCTTTACCAGACCCACGCAGCGGATCTCACCTCCACCTGGGGGACACTGGGCGGGGATCTGCCCCGAGCACCTCTGCTTGGATCTCTACCGAGGACGACCTCCTTCCGGAGCAGGACGTGATCGGGTCGTCACAGCTCGGAGGTGCACCGCACACACAGCCGCACGACGTCGGTGCTTCCCCTGCTGCTCAAGCGGTCCGAGCCACCCATGGGGTACCGGCAGACCGCCTGACATACTCGCGCGGGCACGTGCGAGCGCAGCCTAGGAGGACGAGGAGGCGTATGACCTAGGGGCTATTGTTGTATTTATTTATTTATAGGTCTCGTATTACTTGTTTAAATTTGTCATGTCCATATTCACCTCCTGTAGACTCGATCCCATCCTTCAGATACATTGTACTGCTAACAATGTAGTCTCACTTGTTGTATTTCGTACTATGGGTGTCGCATTCATCATGCCGCAATGCGAATGGCTCGCATCTACCTATTATCATGTCATTAAAACGGACCGGCCTATTACCATGTCATTAATTAAGTTTTACCAAAAATAAACTTGAAAAAATGATCAGCACGATTTTACAAACCAACGCCCACCATCGTCGGATTATAAAAAAAAACTTTCAAAAACATACCCTAAACCACGATTAAAACTAAATTTTGTTAAGCGTGTAGGCGAAAGACGGAGAGGAGTGGATTGCGAGTGCCAATCCAGACATACGAGGAGTGGAATGCGAGTGGCGATCCGGGAATACCCTCAGTTTGACAAGTTCTTTTCACGACGTGAACAATATATGATATTTGATTTTTTTTAAACATCGACTCAATAAATGCAATGGCACAATAAATAGAATTTAAGAATTTAATTTTGACAAATAAATTTTCAAAAATTTTGGGGTTAAAAATTAGCAACAAAATTTTCAAATTTGGTAATTTGCAAATGGCTCCAGGGGGCCGAGGCCTGGGCTGGGCAATGGTCCGATCGGGAGGGAACGGTTCGATCGGACGGTCCGATATCTAATCGGACGGTCCGATCCCTGTGCGGACGGTCCAATCCGAGGATTCGGACCGTCCGATTGCTGGGCGGACGGTCCAGTGGATTCGCCGCCCTGGGGGGCGGCGGCGAATGCCCCCAGGGGGCCGAATGCATGCATTCGGCCCCCTGGGGGCATTCGCCGCCGTTCCCCAGGGCGGCGAATCCACGTGGCCTCCCCGGGGCTAACGGCGACGGGGATGCCATTCACCGCCCTGGGCCACGGCGGTTTTTAAATCCCGCCGTGGCCCAGGGCGGCAAGCAGGTAGTTTTACAAATGATCCAAATCGAAAATTAGTTTTGTAAATTAAAAAAAAAATTAAATTAGTAACAGTAAAATTCCCCAAAGAGAGGCATCAGCATGGAAGGTGGCAGTAAGCTGATCGAGTATGACCTGAGGATCAAGAAGGGCGACAACGACGATGATCTGCAGCCCATCGATGGAGCTGCCACCTTGAGCGAGCTAACCCTGCTGCCGCACGTCGTCGAGCAAAAGCCATACGTCCAACTCTACAGACGACGGATCGCCGGCGACTATGGTGCAGTGGACATGACCGTAGCACGCCTCGGTGGAGGCCACGATGCATGTAGAAGCGTTGCAGTGGCGGCTTCAACCTGTCTATGTCTTGTCGTCTCTGTCAAATGTCTCAAAGAATTATGCTCTTTGAAGGCGCCGTCGTCAATCCATGTGACCTAAACAACAGAAGGTTTGTGATTTCCCAAGTCAAGCGAAGTATTTTGGTACTATACTTCAAAGCCAAGCATATTGGCTCCCCTCCTTCACAGCGGCCAGTCGGTGGGTTCTACGCCATGAAGGCTTAAGCCACATGGACAGTCTGGCTGCACTATGGAATTTTCCTGTGCCACCCTATCGGTCTTCGATGTGTATTGGTCAACCCTGCCCCCAATCCTATGTTAATACTACCTAAAAGGCTGTGTGCCCAATGACGCAGGCTGGAGATGTAAACCATTTACATTATCTTAGAAAAAAATATGCGTAAAAGGCTACCGTGTTTATCTAAAATAAGCTCTATTGTTTTTAGGCTCTATATAGCCTGTGCAACTTACTTTTTTTTTATTTCTTGTGAATGTTTAGCAGCCATTTGGAACATGCAAGTTATCCACAATATTTGGTTTCAAAATACCTTGTCTAGGAGTCGGTTCTGCAATGGTGCACTTGAGAATGTCCAAAAAAAAAAAATTGTGCTCAGCAATCTTAGTTCCAAAACGAAGTGGTCAGTAAGTGTCCAAATATATTAGGAACAAGAATGGTACAAATAACAATATAGGCAAAACCGCTCAAATGTCAGGATCCGAAAGCAACACAAGCCTGTACAAAATTGAATGGTGGTGCGGGAAATAAGAGCAACCACAATCGAACTTTCAAATTTAGCCCCTTATTAGTTAAAATAGGAGCTCTCTCATCTATATTTAAAATAGAGGTTCTCTCATCTATATTTAACCTCCTATTTCACTGCACATTTTAACTGATCGCTCATATTTTTAAAGTACGGCCCACTTGTCAGTGACCCACTCTTTTTTTTTCTCTCCTCTCTCTCTCTCACTTTCCTCTTCTCTATCACGAAGGGGGCGGCGGGGCCGGCGGATCGGGCGGCGAGCCGACGCAGCTCGGCGTCGGCGCGGCGGGGCGGCGGGCCGGCGGATCGGGCGGCGGGGCTGACGCAGCCGGGTGGGAGACGCCGGCACCCGGGGGGGGGGGGGGGGGAAAGGGGAGGGGGCGGCGGGGCCGACGCAGCCGGGTTACGCCGGCAGCCGGTCTTCCAAGATCTAAGGTGAGCCATTCTTCTCCTTTCCCTCCTCTCCTCTTTTTTTTAGGTTTTGCATTTATTGGTGCCGATGACCGTAGGGGGTCGGGAGAGGGGCGGGGAGGGCGGCCGGAGGAGATGAGGGCCTCCTACATCTGGGGGATTGCCTCCCCCCGGATGAGGGCCCCCTCCAGATGAGAGTTCGGTTAGGATTTCGGTCGGAGACGATTTTTAGCCCACAAACCCCTAAATTTGAGATGAGGGCTGGTTTGAGAGCTCCATTGGAGTTGCTCTAAGAGTATCTGAGACAAGGCAAAGAAGTGAAAAGGTGTACAGTACACGACATCAATTTGGAGAGTCATGTTCACCCAATTCCTTTTGCCATTATTTGGAGAGTCATGTACCATCTCAAGTAACAAAAACAACACTAGTTGGAAAAAAAATGTCTTGCCTGAAGAACAATAGGTAACTGTTCAGGGGGTTTCTTGTCTTCGGAGCCATGATCAAGCCACACTTCAGAGTTCAGACACTGTTCTGTGAAAAATGGACTTGGCTGGTTTCAGTAAGGAGATAAAACAAAGTGATGACACTGGAGTGATGATTCTCAAATGGCACAACAACAAATGTTGATGTTTTCTGAAGTACTAAATCATTAAAAAAGCAGAGAGAGGTAGCGACAAATGTGGAAGCTTAGAAAGGCAGATCTCTGCAGCCATGTAAAATTTAGAAAGTGAAACAAAATGCAGAGTTTACCATATATGGTGCTGATGAGTTCGTGGCAAACTGGCAACAAAGGGTATGAAATTCGGCAACAATTTGCAGATCGCATGATTGTAAGAAGTTGCAAAAGAGACTAGCAGCCAAAAGATCTGCATAGTGAAAGTTGGATCATAACAGCTCAAAAAATTTGAATAAAAAAAGCAGAACACCAGTAGCATTATTTTTTACTGAAATGACCACGAAGAAAGAACATTTCCATGCAATAGCATCCGTGAACCTTGATAGCAGTGAAAATCCAGTTCAACTCCCCTAGAAGAGTTTTACGGTCATTTTGCTTTCCAGGTTTGTCAATATGAGGGTGTTCCGGAGAACCACGGATTAATGATCTCTTACAAAATGGCAGCTCTCAACAAGTTGTTGTTTCTACTTTCCAGTTCTACCAATAGTCATTGCAAGAGCAAGAGCAAGAACCATCTCTAAAACAATGAAATCGGTTGTTATCTCGGACAATGATCTCCCGATGAGTTACCCTTGATATGAGTTTAATAGCAGCGTGACAGTCAGTGCAAAGTCCGAGGTTCTTGGTGACCCTAATGGTCTCCCCTGGTTCAGTGACTAGAAGTTTTAATGCAATGGCGAGTTTCTCACTATGATGCACCAGTGTGTGCTCCTTCTCTTCATCCTCAACATCAAACATCACCACTTCAGTTGTTGGTTCGTAACCCATGGTTTTCATTTCCAAGCCTAATTCATCGAGCTTTCTGTAAATCTGATCTGAAAGGGGATGTGATTTGTCTCCGACACGGAACTCATGGACCTTACCGTCAAACTCAACCCAGCTGTATGCAGGAAACTTCTCAACCCCTTTCGCCTTCATGTCCAACCTAAGCTTCGCAGCATCCTCCATCTGCCTCTGTTAGAGTATATGTTGGAAAGCATGACATAGTTCCCAGAATTCCAGGGCTCTAGACGGATGAGTTGCTTCAATGCATGTTCAGCAAGCTCTGTATTTTGGTGAATCTTGCATCCACAAAGAAGTGCACCCCATACGACAGCATTCGGTTGCATTGGCATGTCGTCAATAAGCTGATGAGCCTCCTGCAGCAACCCAGGGCGACTGAGCAGATCGACCATACAACCGTAGTGCTCAATCCTAGGGCTGATGTTGTATAACTTAGTCATGTTGTGGAAAAACCGCCATCCATCTTGAATGAGACCAGTGTGCGTACAGCTTGTCATTCAATTTCATGCCTGACTTCTCCATCTAAGCGACAAGGCCAAATGCAATCTTTTCATGGCCAGTCATGCCAAGCCCCAAGATCATCGCATTCCAAACAATAATGTCCTTGTTCCTCATCTGCTGGAACACCACCCATGCCTCGGCCGTGCTCCCACACTTAGCATACATATCAATCAATGCAGTCCCAAGAACTGGATTGTCAAAGAACTCATCCCAATCCACCATCCTGATTACCTGCTGTCCCATATCCAATGCACCCAAACTTGTGCAGGCTGATAGCGCCCCAGCTACTGTGTAGCAATCTGGCCTCACTCCCTCTGCCTGCATTGCAAGGAAGAGGTCTAGAGCCTCTCGTGGGTGACCGTTGGAAGCGTACCTCCCAACCATGGCACCCCAGGCCACCGCATCCTTGTCCTGCATCTTGTCAAAGACCTCCCTTGCCTTTGCCATCTCCCCGCACTTGACATACAAATCTATCACTGCAGTGGCCACGAACACGCTCTGTGCGATCCCCTCCTGCTGGGCAGCCCTCCAAACCGTCTCCCCAGTTGCCAAATCCGCAACGCGAGCACATGCAGTTAGGACACGGACGGCCGTGAAGCTGTCCGGCCGCAAACCACTCGCAAAAGCACTCCTTGCGACATGGACGGCTTCCTTGAGGGCGCCAGCGTCCATGTACGCGGTGATAAGCGCGGTCCAGGAAACGGTGTTGGGGTGGGGCATTTCGTCGAAGAGGGCTCGGTGTAGGACTAGGAGGCCGCATTTTGCGTAGAGGTTGAGGAGGGAGGTGAGGACGTGCGGGTTGGAGTGGGAGGGCAGCTTGAGGGAGCGCGCGTGGAGCTGCTCGCCCGCGCGGAGAGGGTCCGGAAGGCGGGAGGCCGACTTGAGGGCGATGGGGAAGGTGAGATGGGGGGACCGGGGGGAGGAAGCAGTGGAGGCGGAGCACGTGCAGGTGCAGGGCGGAGGAGGAGAGTGCGCGGAGGAGAAACGGGGAGAGGTCGGCGAGGAGGTCGAGGCGGAGGATGCGGGCATGGAGGAGCTTGACGGTGAGCGGCGGGAGGCGGTTGGTGGAGGCGACGCCGGCGGTGAGGAGAAGCCGCCGAGTGGCATCGGCCCACAAACTGATTTGGGTTTAGGCAGATGAGAAATTTTAGGTGGATAGTAAATTATTTAATTCAGACGTAGGGGTTTAGTAAATTTTTTATTTAAGTATAGAGAGATAAAAAGTTTAGTAAATTTTTTATCTAATTTAAGAGAGTAAATTATTTATCCGATTTGACAGCAGGATGGAAAAGGGAAACGAGATGGTGGAGGTGGTAAAAAAAAGGATAAACACGAAGAGAAGGGAACAGGAAGGTGAGGAGTGGAAATGGAAAAACGAGAAAGGGATTGGAGGGAGGTGTATATATATATATATATTCCCGTACTATTAAAAGCACACATGTATTGTTTCTGCATAGAAGGGGGATCAAGGACCACATGTTCTTTGGCTATTCAACAAGGTGGTGCATTCACAAGAATCATCTTTTAGTTTTTGTAATATGCTCTGGCATGCCTTCTACTACTTGCAACAAAACCTAAGTTGGCAGGATTAGTCTACTGGAAGATGGCAACTCTCACTTGAGCACCACGGTTGCTTTGCTTGCGCTAATATAACAGCTGCAAAAGCAAAGAAAATTATTTCTCTGCTGAATAACTCCAATTACTATTTCTTCAGAACCAATTCGAGTAGTCAAAGTCACGGAGCTTCCGAAAGTGCTTCTCCACATCTTGCCTCGACTTTGCCCACTCTTCTCTTTGGATCACAGTGGTCGCATCATCCCTTTTTGTCTGATACAAATAGCTCACTTTAGCTCGTAAGCCTCGCACTGCAAAGACAATAGATCAATAGATATTTATGAAGCAAGCGTCCTACCTTGTCAATTATTCTGAATGATTCCCCTCCATCTCGTATGAGTAGCAAGTCATTTCTCCTGTCCCTCTTCTTTCCTTCAGGGACACTAACCTCTAATAGGCAGCTGGATATCAATAATCTCAACACAACAACAATTAAGTAACTTAAGTATGCAAAAACCATGTGACTGATAAATGTTTGTCACAAATGATTATTTTCTATTCTAAACGAAAAGGCTTAGGACCAACTGTGAAACTCATGACATCACATACTCCGATTTTACCGGTAATCATAATGGTTGCATTCAATATTGCAAAGGATGGAAATCACTAACCTAGTTCCTTCAAATCATCAGGTAGATACTACTAAGATTACCACTAAATACTAATGAATTAACAAAGCAAATTATCGTCACTGGAAAATTATGAAGCAAGTCTGGAGTCACTGGAGTACTAACTATTGTAATCTTATAGGCCTGGTTGACATTGCAGATGATTTACATGTAAAGAGAAGCTAGACTAAATAGCCTGATATTCCTGCAACCTAAATATATAAAGAGTCAGTTTGAATAGCTTAAAGAATTTAGATTTTGAACGTCTTACCACAACTTTTGCTCTTGTGATTGACCTTGTTTTTGAGTCAATAACATAAATCTCCTCAAAGTCAAGGAAAAAATCTAGGTCGTTACACCGCCTATTTCTGTAATGTTTTGTTAAGAAAACCTACAACATAACAAACATGGAGAATATATAAATTTTGAAGATAATCACAGATCCAGCATAGATATTATTAATGTAGGAGCAATATAGCATTTTGGGTAAAAATTGAAAACATAGTAAGTCTGCGTCCCTGGTGAGAACAACTGTTGATTATGACAAACAAAACAAGCATAAAGCAGAAATACATGTTAAACAATAATATATCAGACATTTGCCACATTGCTAGGATGGGAATTGAATTAAAAATGGCTCGAGAGGGGCCAACTGACTAGACTAAGCAAAGGTAGCTGGTTCAAATATGTAAGAAATTTTAGTTCTTACCTTATTTCTTATTTAGCAATATCTGAGCTTTGAGGACAATAAACAATGCATAGCATATCCCATAATTTGATCTATAAATTCAAATAACCACCGAGCAGAATAAAATCTATTGCTAAGAAATTTTGCATGACGTGCAATTGATATGAATATTAAAAGATATTCATTTTACATCACAAGTCACAACTACCATCAGTAAGGGTAATTTCTCAGCAAACAACAATTACCCAGCAAGTATGGCATCTTTAAAGATGGCACCTTTCAGCTTTCAAGCAGCATTACCCAGTCTATATTTCTTTAAGAAATAATACTATAACAGAGTGGTACAACAAATTAGCTGAGGAAACAACACACTCACACATACCTTCATGATCTCCCTCTCTGTCTTGTATAGGGGATTGCGCAAATGCTCAACTGGCGGCTCACTGACATGGTAGCGACCAAAATTTTTCTTTGTGCACCTCACATACTACTTTCAAAAAGGAAAACGATTATTACACCTCAAGGTCCATTTACATTTGCCTGAAACATAAAAAGAAAACAGAAGACAAGGGCACCTTCTGTGGCATTGGGGCAAGAACCCTTGGGATGGAGTAGATGTCAGTGTCTGGTGGCGTGACGTACATCTGTTACACAATGTGAAGGAACACACAATTTAGCCGAAACAACTTCAAAGATTCAGCTTCTGTCAGTTTGGATAGCAAAGTCATGAATCCAGGCCCATGTTTGATGAACAATTACACTGACCGAAAGTATTTCTCACATACATGCTTGGTAACACAGGAAATTATCAAATAATGTATTAGACCGATCGACGAGGATACCTCCCGAAAGTCGAAGACGTCGTCGTCGGGGTCGGGCACCTTGCGGATAAGGAAGTCGCAATGGAGCAGCCGAATCTTGTGGAACTCGTCCTCGTTCACGGAGTAGTCGACCACGGTGTCGGAGGCGGACTCCTGCGTGGAGACGAAGCTCTGGGCCGCGACCATGGCGATGTCCCCCTCCTCTTCCTCGCCCTCCCTGGACAGCGGCTGCGGTGGCGCCTTGACGGGGGCAAGCAGGCGGTCATAGTCGACGTCGTAGTCCTGCTCGTTGTCGAGGTCTTCGTCGTCCCCCACGCCGTCTCCGTCGTCGAGGTCGAAGTCGCCGAAGTCGTCGTCCATGTCGTCGTCGCCGTACGCCGCGGAGACCTCGCGCCGCCGCCGCCGCAGGAGGGGCAGCTCGGAGATGGCGGCGGCGAAGAGACGGGGCCTGCACCTCCACCTGGAGGAGGGGTTTACTAGGGTTTTGGAGAGTGGTGGGGAGGGGAATGGATAGGGGAAGCCGGAGGCGGAGAGGACGACTGACACGGTGGCCGCCATCTCTGAGCCTTTTTTTTTTTTTTTTTTGCGCGGTCGTGTGCCATTATTATTAGCCGAGAGAGACCGAGAGAGAGATTAGCTGCACGCATCTTAAAGCTCCCAAAAGTCCTCAAGCCCCCTCTATCTACCTCTTGTTGTCTTCTTCCAGCTTCTGGCGACAACGGAGAACCCTACCTCGCAGGCGGTGATGGCGGCGCAGACTGCCGGAAGCGCCTCCACTTCGGAGCCTGAGGGGCGGGATAAACCCATAGTCGTTCGGGTCAAGCGCAAGCCCTCCCAGACACGGCCCGATGCTTTCTGTGAGAAATCCTTTTCTCCTTTTCTTTCACACTGCTCCTCCCCTTTCTCTACACAACTTCATGGTGGAAAAAACAGGATTTTTTTTAAGGAACGAGATTTTCTTTATGTGGTTCATTAGGGCTAGAGATCAATGAGAGGCCGGTGAAGAAGGCCATGCTCGATTTCTCGAGCCTTTCCCTCTCGGAATCATCCTCCAGTCCAAAAGGTATGGACCAAGCAGCTTCTACTTGTCATTCACACGTTTTTTTTTTTGGAGAACAAAATTTTGGAATACTAAGGAGGAAATTAGTATCAAATTAAGAAAGAAGCAACATATTTCTTCTGTAGCATTTAATCATAAGGCGGAATAGTGAGCACCAGCGTTGAAAGCAAGGGTCGAACGCACATGTGGAAAATATTTTTGCCACTGAGCTATGCATGGGTTCTTGCCTGTTACACGCTATTGTCCTAATCAGACCAGCAATTGCTTATCTGTGCAATTTCATGACAGAATATCCTCGTCCCTGATAACACAAAAGTAGAATTCTACTTACCAGTTAACCAGCCTCCTTGACACTGTGATACCACTACACGAGTTGTGTACTTGTGTTTCGGCACCATACTTAAATATGATACTCATAATTTCTGTGCCTACAGCTTTGGAGGAACCACGAGTTAAGAAACTTCTGGTCCAACACATTGAGACAGTACATCATTCTGAGGCTGTGCAAGATGTTTTGCACTCTCTTCTGGTAATGAACTAATGATCCTTTTCTTTTCAGTACTTTTATCTGATTTTTTACACTCTTTTGTTAGACTTTATTCACAATTTTGTTTCCTCACATGACATAATCATTTCTTACGTGTGTTTTGTGTTCAGTCGATGTGTCACTAATCATCAGCATTTGAATATATCTCCTATCATTATACTTTTCAGGGAGCTATCTAAACAATAGAGCTCACTATTGATCTTGATCGTAATTTTTAATTCTGTTGATTGACATATTGCAACTGAACAAAATATTGCCAGCTGTACTTTGCCTTATTTACCTTATAGAGTTGTGTGTAGATCATTAGTACCTGTCTGTATGACTAAATATTTTTTATAGAAATAACCCCATTTATTTTCATAGCATACTGACTCGGATGCCAAAGAGTTAAAGAGCAAGACGAAGGAGTGGAACAACAGAATCAAGCAAGATAAAGTATGACAAACTTTTTCCTAGTATTTGCTTAATTGATTGTTGTTGTTTTTTTTTGCCATGTTTTCAGTTGTCCCATGAAAAAATTTGTTAGTAATTGAACATTTGTTTTAGTTTTCTTCCTTGAATATCTGAAAGACCCTTCATTGGTAGTAGCAACTACTCTACTACTGCTTTACGTATCATGTTATTGAAGATTTTGAAATAAATGTTACTTGTTCGTATGCTAAAATTGTTCCTTTTTGTACAAACAGAAACAAGACCAGCTTAGATCAGCAGCCAGACGGCGGCATGAGGTATGCCTATTTTCTTATTATAGTCAACTTCATCTGCTTAAGTTTGTAGAGGTACTAACTAATAACTAGGCACTGAATTTGATGGATAGAGTGGACGAAGGAAATAGTTTATAAAATCAAATTGAGGTTAGAATCAATATAGGAGAAAAGAAACAGGATTGTGAATTATCTTAGAGAACAGGCTTTACACATTCATTACATAATTGTTACTAGTATGTGAAACATTTGTATGTGCTGATGTCAAATTGTTTGCTTTGCAACTTTGGCAAATTCTGGTGTTAACTGTTGAGCTCAGTCGCACTTATTCCGATTGATAAGTATTTCATAGACATTAGTATAGGAGATACATCCAAAAATGATGCTAAAATTTTTGCTATTCTATTGTTACTTCTCCATTCCTGTACGGTTACTTGGGTTTAGATCCACAAACTTAGCAGGTTGAGTCTCAATACGCATGACTCTGTAGGAATAATCTTATAGCAATCTAATTAGCGTTACAAATGGTACTTTTGTAACCAACACATGACAAGCTAGGTGTACAGATGACTAGATGGCTTGGCATAAACCAGGCTAAATGAAGTAATGAACAATTTCATGGTATACATCACCAGTGGTATGTATGGTTACAGACACTTGATGTGTGTGTGTGTGTGTAGTGTTGAATGGCTAGTATGGTCATCACGTTCTTATAGAGTGGTATGTGTGGTAGTTGGAAGTGGATTGGCTTAGTCCAATATGGATTCTTTCAGGCTGTGATTGACTAGCATCTAAATTCTCAAGAATCTAGCCATTCCAAATTAATCTCTTTGAGTCAAACTATGTTTAAGCATGGCCAGTCCTGATGTTTTTGGCATTGGCCTTGGAGCGACACATTACATATCTTAGGACTCGCTGATTGGTTGACTACAGTATTATCATTTACTTTCTTGTCATTAGAATTTTTTGGTCAAATATTCGACTTGCTCAACAGCCAGCGAAGAGATGTGGCAATGCCTTCTTGTATTGTTTCCCACATTTTTATGCACAGTTTTGTTCATTAATCCTCTGTAGGATCTTGGAAGAAATGCTCGCTTTGCACAAATATGGAGGAGTCGGAAAGGAGACAGGAATGAAGTTGATGAATCACTGCAAGAAATATGCCATATTTATGATGCCGTCCAAGTAGATTCTGATGAAGAAAAGCATGCAGCAGAACCACGGCAAGTTTTTCCTTGTGAGATTTGTTAGTTCTTCCAAAAACAACATGTTGTACTGTTGTATGGTTCTTACAGTGTTTCCCAGCAGGATTACCTCTTTTGAAGAGGGTGCAATTTTATGCAATTTTCTTCCACTTATACGGGAACATTTGCCGTCGGCTGCTGAAGAAATTGAATCAGATATTATTTCGCTGGCACAATCGGAAGGTCTGTAACTTTTTTCCTTGAGATGTTAAAAAAAATAATCTAAAGTGTAAGGAAGTAGGATGTGATTAGTGTGCAATAAATACTGCCAGTCCATTGCTAACGAAAGATTGAATAGAACAGTGATTTTTGTATGGGCTACAACTTATAGTGTGAGGAAACACTTTTTTGTCATTTTACTATTCATGCCAATGTCATGAATGTTTTAATCATGAATTAGTTCTGTGCATAAGGCTCAAAACATTGTGAGAAATTTTGCTCCAGCACTAGTTTTGATGGGCCTGTTTTTCCTGATGAGAAGATTCAGATGTTTATGACATATATACTGTCAAGGAGGTGGATGATACAACTACGGAGGACACATCTTCAGCTCCATACCCACTGTAATCTGATTGACATGTGTTTATTATGTTACATTCTTGTGTGGGAATCTTTTCTGAACATTCTTTTTGCATCAGGTTACAAGTGAACGATGACGATGATGATGTATGTTATGATGATGAAGATCCTTATGATACAGATGATTCAAATGGTAACTGTACAACCATCCTGCTTCCATGGTCAACCAGTGAGATTCCTTTTTATCAGGATTTCTTAACTTGTCTATCTTGAATACGCAGCCGAAGATAACCCATTATATGATTATCCTGAAGAGCTGTCAGAGGATGAGGACGATGGTTCAAATAGAGAGAAACCTTTTTCAGACATAGACGGTTCTGATCCAGAGTACGAGAAGGAAGAGGTGGAAGAAGAAAGGGATGAAGACAGGAGATAGATGGTTGGGTGCAAATATGGGTAGTATAGATGTATGGGCTAGCGTTTGTGCTAGCCGTGATGTTTGCCTGCTTGGCTATATGTGATCGAATGAGATAACTTTTCTGATGTTGGTACACTAACGAATTGTATTCCCAACCCGCACTGTTAGACATGCACTGCACTTGATAATTTGATATGATCACTGAAGGAAGTGTAGGAGTAAGAATCATATAAATCTTGGAGAATTTCTCAGGGAATTCGTGTGCCATGTGATGTTTATTGTTCGGTGAATACATGCTTATTACTATTGCACTGTTGGTGGTAGCTGCCTAGCTGGTCAGCTTCTCAGCTCTGCCCTTGAGATACTGCTGTTGGTTTTTCTGTTGTTCGGATTTTTACAGAAGTTACATGTGTGTTGATGCTGCTGTTTGTATTTGCTGCTACCCGCTTGAAGAATCAGAATTCAGAAGATGGGCTAGTTTTTTGGTGGTGGACTGGTGGTTCTGAGTTCTGATGAAGTAATGGTGTATAACTGTACATATATTCTATACTTCTTCGATTTTTAATAAATAATGTTGAACTTTTGATACGATGTTTGATCATTTGTCTTACTTAAAAATTTTAAAATTTTAAAGTAAATATAATTTATTTTGTTATGATCTAATTTATCAATTAAATAAACTTTAAACATAACTTATACGTTTGTATATTTAAATTAATTTCTTAAATAAGATAAATGATTAAACGTCATGATAAAAATTAACAGTATGATTTATTAAAAACCGAAGAGAGAATACTACTTTGTGTGGGTGCAGGGTGCTGAGTCTGACTTGCCGATGCCCAACGAAGACAAGAGCCCCGAATCGTATAACATAAACAGAGAAAGACAAGAAAAGCATGAAAAGAAAGAAAGAAGGGAAGAGAGAGAATCGGCACGGCGGACAGGGAAGGAAGCGCTTCTCCCTTCTCCCCAATCCGGGCGCGTGGAGGCGCAGGCGCAGGCGCACAGCCACAGCTACAGCCCAGGACGATCTTCATCTTCTTGATTAATTTCCGGTAACTTCTGCACCCCTGCTTCTCCGTTCGATTCGATGAATCGAGATCCCCTCCCCACTTGCCTAGCTGCGTTAGGCGACTTCGGAATCCTTCCCAAAGAATCGCCGCCGCCTGAGCTAGCCGCCGGAGATCCGCGCGGCTGCTAGGACCGCGGCGGCGGGGCTACGGCGTCAGCTCTGAGGCGGCACGACGCGGTGTTGGAGGCGGGCGACGTCATCAGCCCCGGATGGCGGAGCGACACGGCGTTGGAGGCCAGATTTCTATCCATTATCTAAAAAGAAAGAATGTCTTTCTTCCCCTCTCCTCTTCTCTGAAGAGATCAGATGGGATACCTTAGGTTACCCACCATCTTTGATGCCCTCAATCCTTCCTCACACGCTACCACTACCAGTCCATCTCATAACTTCTGCATGCCATAGCCTTCTAACTACTAGTAATTGCTCGCTAGCTGTTGCATTTTCTACTCTCGTTGTTCACATGAACAGGTGATGAATTGTGTAATGATATCGCGACTTCGCGAGCCTTTGTAGAATTCAAAGAATGTTTTTTTTCCTTCTCCTCAATTGTGAAGAGAAGAGATCAAATAGGATACCTTACGTTGCCCACCAGTAATGCCATTTTTCATGCGGCTTCTAGCTAATTGCTGCTAGCTGTTGTATTTTCTATTCTCATTGCTTCATGTGTACAAGGGATCAATTGCGTATTCACCAACACTAACTAATTGCTAGGAGCCACGCATGGAGGAACTACCTTCAACGCAGGGGGAGCCTTCTACTTCTGCATTGGTAAGTGAATTTTCCGGTTGTGGTTTTCTTTTCTCCCTCGGTTACTACTACTTGCTACTTGCTACCTATACATCCACTTGCCAAAAGTTTATTTGACAATTACCTGGATCAATATAACTTTTTGTCGCCATCATTTCAATTTTGTTAACGTCTATTGAAATCTAGGTTGATGATAGTTATTCAGCCGACAGGACTGAAGATTCACAGCTCTTCCTCTCCGTCCCAGCTTTAAACCAAGCCACGTCTTATCTTGTCCAAACAGCTTCATATCTTACCCAGTGCCTCCCAGTATCTGGTTACACAAGTAAGCTTCTCCTTACTTTGCCAAATGACTCTCATGTATCAATTTCATTTTCATATGGTTATCCTGCTTCACCTCCTTGATTTGTTGCACAGATATTTCTGAGGAAGGACAAGAGCTAGCGACACTACCACCTGCATCGACTGCTGGCAGATCTTCTCTTCAGGCTTCTTCTGAACAGTCAGCTGATTCATCTCCTGGTGAAATAGATTCCAGTGGAAGTTCATCTCAGGAAATCACGGAACAGATGGCACCTCTGCGTGTCTTCCAGAATGGAGCATCACTATTTCAAGGGTACAGAGTACAGACTGCTTTTGCATTTGTCTTTTGATCTTAGTCCTGTGAATTCTAACCTAACATTTAGGTGAAAGTGTGACATGAGCTGCAAATATTGAATCATTAATAAATATGCATGTTTCACTATATGAACTGTTAAGTGCACTTGTTATGCAATTGCCACTTGGTGGATCTATTTTGTCCACGCAAACAATTGGATCAGAATTCAGAAGCATCACTTTTTTGAGCTCACACACTTCCAATTTTATGTACCATACCAATTGCCAAACAATCAAGTCAATATGTGTGCATGGAAAACATGTGCCTTTTTTATGCTCAATTTGGATTAAATTGCAACAAGGAACTCAACTTCTGTGGATGAAGTGTCTTTTTAATAAGAAGTTCCAGTGTTAGAGTGACTAATCTTTGGTATCCTTCTTGCAGTCTTGTAGAGAGTGCTCGGAAAACGGTTCGTGGCTCAGCAGATGATATTGGATGGCTTCAGCGGGATCAAAGCTTACCTCCAACTGAGGATGGAACCACCAGATTCTTAGAAATTCTCGACTCTGTGAGGTCAGCAAAGATAACAAGTTGGATGTCAACGTCTACAATATGTAAAATTGTTCTTCATAAAAGATCTAATATGGGCCATCTTTCTTTTTTATCTCATGTGATTGTTTCATTCCTTGTCAGAAAAAATGAGCACAAGCTTCCTGATTCAGTGGTCTATTTGTTGGTTCCAGGCTAGTTTGCTGCCACTTCGTTTGTGAATTCACATTTTGGCAATTTCCTCTGGTGACATTGTTTGTCTACTGTTTACAGGTTTGTTTAGTAACCATGGACCTCTTTACTTTGTTAAGACAAAATCATACTTCTCCAAGATGGGTCTTGCTTGTCATATTGCCAAGATTCACAGTGAGGTACTTCCATATAGTAATCTTTGCGTGACCTACTCTTGACATTGTTTTCGTTAAGACATAATGCATCATGCAGTCTTCAGTAAGTAAAAATGCAAGGGAGATAAAGGAATACATAGAAGAAATATACTGGGGATCAAAGAAGCGTGTGCTACTTCTCGGTCATAGCAAGGGTGGTGTAGATGCAGCAGCAGCGCTCTCCCTCTACTGGCCACAACTGAAAGACAAGGTTGCAGGTTTGGCTTTAGCTCAAAGCCCATATGGAGGAAGCCCAGTTGCTTCAGATATCTTGCGAGAAGGCCAGCTTGGTGACTACGTTAGGTTACGTAAACTCATGGAGATTTTGGTATCCAAAGTCCTTAAGGTATTTGTCTTGATGAGTTGGATTGTTACCTTGTCAGCCTGCATAATGGACGACACTGATGTTCGTTGATTTAAAAAAAAAACAAAATCTTCAGGGTGATCTTCAGGCTCTGGAAGATCTTACATATGAGAAGAGGAAAGCATTCCTGCGGCAGAACCCATTGCCTCCTGAGGTTCCCATTGTCTCATTCCACACCGAGGCTAGCATCACCCCCAGTGTGCTTACAGCCCTGTCCCATGTTGCACACTTGGAGCTCCCAGTTGCAGCTGATGGGAATCCTGCCAGGATCCCAGTTGTAATGCCACTTTCAGCTGCAATGGCAGCATGCTCACAACTGCTGGTAGCAAGGTATGGTGAGAAGAGTGATGGTCTTGTGACAAGGAAAGATGCTGAAGTTCCTGGATCAGTGGTTGTCCGGCCAGAGCGGAAGTTAGACCATGCGTGGATGGTTTATTCCTCACTCAAAGAGGAACCTAGGGATGAGGCAGACACATCGCAGGTATGTGAAGCCCTGCTAACTCTGCTTGTCGAGGTTGCTCAGAAACGGAGGCATGAGATGGCCATGAAAGATGAATGAGAATGGTAGTGTTGCCCTGATAGATATTTGTAATCATAGACTTCTGTTGTTGAATGTACAGAGTTGTGTGGTTGTGTCCAAACCTGTGTTGAAACTGCTTCTGGGCCACTTTTTGTTTGGTTTACAGAAGCTTTATGAATGGTTTTACATTAATCAGAAAGGTGAAAGGGGCAACGTTGGAAGCATTTTCTTTTTCATTTAACTTAAGAAAATTGTATGATCTGGTCGTCTCTTACATCTCATGGTATTGCCCTCCCAATCAGGTGGTTTGTCTCCTACTCCCAAGTAGGTCTTAATTTTGTTATGGTTGTGAAAGTGTATTAGGGAGCAGAAGAAGGACCTACACATGGTTTTTATTGACTTGGAGAAGGCCTACGATAAGATACCAAGGAATGTTATGTGGTGGGCATTGGACAAACATAAAGTTCCAACAAAGTACGTTTCCCTCATTAAGGACATGTACAACAATGTTGTGACTAGTGTTCGAACAAGTGATGGTGACACATGTGACTTCCCGATCAAGATAGGACTACATCAAGGGTCAGCTTTGAGCCCCTATCTATTTGCCTTGGTGATGGATGAGGTCACAAGGGACATACAAGGGGATATCCCTTGGTGTATGCTTTTCGCGGACGATGTAGTGTTAGTTGATGAAAGCCGAGCGGGAGTAAATAGGAAACTAGAGTTGTGGCGGCAGACTCTAGAGTCCAAAGGTTTTAGGCTCAGCAGAACTAAAACCGAATATATGGCATGTGACTTCGGCACTGCTAGACATGAGGAGAGGGGTGTTAGTTTGGATGGTCAAATAGTGCCCAAGAAGGATACCTTTCGATATTTGGGATCAATGCTACAGAGAGATGGGGATATCGATGAAGATGTTAGCCATAGAATCAAAGCGGGGTGGATGAAGTGGCGTCAATCATCGGGTATTCTCTGTGACAAGAGGGTACCACAGAAGCTAAAAGGCAAGTTCTATAGAACAGCAATTAGACCGGCAATGTTGTATGGTGCAGAATGTTGGCCTACAAAAAGACGGCATGTTCAGCAGTTAAGTGTTGCGGAAATGCGTATGCTGCGTTGGATTTGTGGTCATACAAGAATGGATCGAGTCCGGAACGATGATATACGTGATAGGCTAGGGGTAGCACCAATTGAAGAGAAGCTTGTCCAACACCGGTTGAGATGGTTTGGACATGTCCAGCGGAGACCTCCAGAGGCACCAGTGCATAGTGGAATCCTAAGGCGCGACAGTGATATTAGGAGAGGCAGGGGAAGGCCAAAATTGACATGGGAGGAGGCAATAAAAAGGGACTTGAAAGGATGGAATATACCCAAAGATTTATCTTTGAATAGGTGTGCTTGGAAAGCAGCCATTTATGTGCCTGAACCTTGATCTGCAGCTTCTATTGGGTTTCAACTCTAGCCTACCCCAACTTGCTTGGGATTGAAAGGCTTTGTTGTTGTTGTTGTTGTTGTTGTTGTGAAAGTGTATTAGGCATGATTCATCGGTCATGTGTGCGAACAGGCCTGATATAGCAATGTATAGAACGTCGTATCCCAGTGTGTTGTAGAGTGCTATACACAATGGTACGGATCTGCTTTATTATCCTCACCAATTACTGCCGGGTTGGGAGATTCTTCCTCATCAGATCAACCTTTGACATGTCCACTGGTAATATTGAATTTCTAAACCTTGCTATTTTGCTCTGCAACTTTTGTACACTTGATGGAATGCAAGGTATTCATATATGCATTGAACTGTAATTATTTCTGCAGGGAATGGTCCAATAGGGTTCAGAATAACTCCTGCTAGGCCCCATGGGGAAGTCTCCATCTTGTTGAGAAATAAGGACAGAACTATGGCCCATCTTGTTGCAGCAGAGAAGCAAAAAAAGCTTTATTGGGTAATTCACTCAGAACTAACTATTCATATTATTAGAGATAATATAGCCGATTTATTTTATTTTTAGTATATACCATGTATATCTCTTCCTTTTGAGGATCTGATTGTAACCTTTTAGTATTCTGGCTATAAATATCAAAGTCCCCCTCCCCCACCCCCACCCCCCAACATTGGGTGTGAAGCGTTTCCCTATTCTGTCTATCTTTCTACATGGTATCAGATTTTGGGTTTTCTTCGCTGCCCTAACCTCCACCCGCGACATGATCTCCTCACGCCGCGTCCACCCCTTGCATCGCGATCTCATCGCGCGCCCTCAGTCGCACCCATGACGCACTCGCCGCCACGGTCCTCCTACCCTAGCCGTGATCTCCCTCATCGTGCACTCTCAACGCACCAAGACTCCCTCGCCATGCATCCCCCTGACCTAGCACCGCCACATCGGTTGCTCTATGTCCACCCTCTCTGCGACGTCATGTAGCACCATGGCGGCCACTCTGCCGTCCGGCTCCATCAACCCTTACGCCACCGTCGCCGTCAAGTCCCATGTCCCCATCACCCTGGAGCTCAAGCACCCCAATTTCAACAAGTGAAAGGCATTCTTCTCCTCTATGTGTGGCAAATTTGGCCTGTTGGACCACATCGACGGCTCTGCTCCGGCGCGCCCCGGAGATTCCACCTAGGAACATGCGAATTTTTGCATCTGCAGCTAGCTGTTTGGATTGGTCGCCGATGATGTTCTTGATCTTGCCATGGAGCCCGACCAAACTGCACGCGATCTGTGGGTCGCCATCACCAACTTGTTTCTGTCAAACAAGGAGCCACGAGCCATCTTCCTCAGCCATGAGTTCCACTCGATGCAACAAGGTGACTTGCCTGTTGCTGACTACTGCCAGAAGTTGAAGACAGCTACCGACGCTCTTTGCGATGTCGGCCACCCCGTCTCCGAGACCCAGCTTGTCCTCAATATGTTGAGGGGACTCAACTCACGCTACTCCAACACGGTAGACAACATTGCTAGTGCGTCGGTGCTCCCCTACTTCACCACTGCACACAACACCCTCGTGGTGAAGGAGCTTCGCCTCACTAACATAGCGACGGCCTTGGTGGCTCCCCCTGCACATCGGCAAGCTGCTCTTCTGCCTTATTTGCTCCTTTGACTTCTGGCGGCCAGGCTCGAGGTGGCAACAACAAGTGTAACAATCGCCGGAATAGTGGGCGGAACGGCGGCCACCAGGGCAATCAGCAGGGTGGCGGTGGCTACTCCCAGCAGGGGTCCAGGAACTCGGTGTCGTCGCGCCCTACCAGGCCATTGGTGTGCATCAACCTGTGTGCTGGACAGCAGCCTTGGGCTGGACTGCAGTCGGCCTGGCGCATGGCAACAGTAAGGATTCTTGGGCCCTTCCCTCAGCAACAAGCCCACACTGCCTTCACCAACCTGTAACTGGGTCAGGCCAGCTTGGTGGCAGCTTTGAATCAACTCACTGTACAGAGTCCGAACCCGTGGGACCTCGACACCGGTGCCACTTCCCACATGTCTTCCACGGACGGTATCCTCATCACTCACTTGCCCAATTCACACACTTTTATTACTATTGGCAATGGTCACACTATTCCCATCATCTGTCGTGGCACTTCTTTTTTACTTATTAGCACCACCAAATTCGCTCTCAAAAACATCCTTGTCGCTCCTTCATTAGTTCACGACTTGCTTTCAATTCGACAATTTACCCATGACAATAAATGTTCCATTGAGTTTGACGAGTTTCGTTTTTCTATTATGGACCTTCGGACCCAGCGCGTGATTCTTCGCTGCAATAGCCATGGAGAGCTCTACACCCTTCCTGTTGTTGCACCTATAGTCGCTACCTCGTCCTCCCTATGGCGTCGCCGCCTTGGTAACCCTAGCCCTGCCGCCATCCACACTCTCCACAAATTGTCAGTCATCTCGTGTGCCAAGCAGGATCGTTCTCTATGTCATGCGTGTGAGTTGGGCAAACACACACTTTTACCTTTTGCTAGTTCCTCTTCTAGTACTTCTAGTCCTTTTGAGATTATTCATTGCGATGTATGGACCTCTCCGGTTTTGAGTACTTCTGGCTATAAATACTATTTAGTTCTTCTTGATGATTTCAGTCACTTTTGTTGGACTTTCCCTCTCCGACACAAATCTGATGTTCACCAACACATTGTCGAGTTTGTTCAATGTCTCCATGGCCTCCCGATTAAGAGCCTGCAAGCAGATAATAGCACCGAGTTCGTCAACCACGCCACCACTAGCTTCCTAGCCAGCCTGGTACTTTGTTGCGTCTTTCCTGTCCATATACCTCACCTCAAAAGGGCAAGGCCGAACGTATGCTTTGTACTATCAACAACTCGATCTGCACACTTCTCATTCAAGCCTTCATGCCTCCGTCCTACTGGGCCGAGGTCCTCGCCATTGCCACATATCTTCTCAATCGGAGACCTTCCTCTTCTGTCCACAACTCCATTCTATTCCAACTTTTGCACCGCAAACTTCCCGACTACGCCCACCTCCATGTGTTTGATTGCTTATGCTATCCCAACCTTAGTGCCACCACACCTCATAAGCTTGCCCCTCGTTCCACGGCATGCGTCTTTCTCGGCTACCCTGTGTCTCATAAGGGTTATCGCTGCCTAGACCTTTCCACTCGCCAGGTGATCATCTCGCGCCATGTTGTTTTTGACGAGACGTGTTTTCTCTTCGCTGCCACTCCCTTGGTGTTGTGTTCGTTTGACTTTCTTCTGCAGGGTCTCTCTGCACCTGCAGAGGTCGCTATTCTAGCTATATATATCAAAGTCGGCCCCCACATTGGGTGTGAGGCGTTTCCCTATTATGTTTATCTTTCTACACATATTAAAGATATATAGGTGTTCCACTGTACACACTGTTCATGTTACCTTAGATTTGAGCATGCCAGCATGCAACAAGGTGCATAATGCAAATGCACATTAGAAGCTACGCAGAAATTGGTCGTGTTCATGTGCAGTTGCTTCCTTTATGCTATGAAGTGGCATGTGAAATTAAAGTGTATGGAGGAAATGCTACACTAGATCTCATCTGCAATGGGAGGTTGTTTCTGACTTCTGAGATTTTTTTTCAATTTCATCACATGGCTACTTCAGTGTCTGTTTACCAGTTTATACAGTCACAAGAAAAGAGAAAAAAAAATTTTAATTGGGCATGTGTGCACTTTTATTTTGCTTAGAAGAAACACTACCATATTTTTTTTTCTGGTGGATGACAAGTCTTATCACTGTACTGTCACAAATGCCAGTTTGTTGCAGAGTTTCTAGTATGCTGACACTGTGACACACAGATCAGCACGGTTGAGGACCAAGAAAGGAGAGAAGAGCAGCAGCACATGCGCCAAAAGGTACAATTCCTATGACCACACCACCCATAATCCTCTTCTGAAACAGCCCACCTGTAAACAGCTATCTAGCTTGCTCTTTGCTTCTGTAATTGTTGCTCTGTGCAGCTGCGCCCCACCCCCTCGTCCTGACTACTCTCACATCGTGCTTCAAACAAAAGTTCACAGCCAACAACCATTATATTGATGAACCAGCACAGCAGGTTTTTACATTTTAAGTTAATTAACTCAGCTTGGTTTTACTGAATTCTGAAACTGCAAATTTGGCAGGGAGGACCGAAATTCAACCCAGGTGACTGAAATCCAAAATGCATAGTACAGGTATCTTAACTGAAATATCCTCTAATGAAATCATAATACTACTTTCTCTTGGACAGTTTCCACATGCATTAAATAATTTACCAACAAGACAAAATGGGGCATTTGTTTCTTGGTTCAGAGTACTGCACCTGAGGGTGATGTGCAGTTAGGGTTTGTTCTCTTTGCCCAATTTGCACACCACACCAATGTGTTCCAAAATTTTCTGATGTCTGCTAACAACTTAACAAAAAATGCCAATAAGAAGAGAGTCTTGTTAAAAATCAGCAGGAAACAATTCGGGCCAAAGTTTTGTTTGTTGGTAAGAATGGCACCAAGCTCTACATAGAACAATTGACAGTGGCTGATAAAGTGACAATCATCCCATTCGGCAGGATGATGATGCATATATATATATAGTTGAGTAAAGGCGAGTAAGTGGGTGTCAACCTGACATTGGTTGGCTGTGGCCAAAACCCAAATGTTATGGCTCCCAGGAATCATTTCATGAGGACTCCTATGTTGATGGCAGTATATGTAGCACACTATTATACCTATGACAATACATATGGAGTGGTAGGCTCCAGTCCCAGGTGACGTTGGAGCATAGCAATTGTGGGTACCTGCAGCTATAAAAGGTGTGAGACGGTGTAGGGCAGCCAGGGTGTGTGTGAGTGAGCCAACTAGCATCTGCCATGTCTCCTTTGCTACCGAGATGACAGCTCACACTGCTGAAATGCAACCCATCCATTGCAATCTCTGCACTTGACATCATATTTTAGTGTTGTTATCAGCCTGAAGCAACAACGGAGTATCTGTTATTAATGATTGTTTAGTGATACTATTCTCTGCTTGTTTCTACAGGTCTCCAGATCAGAGTGAGTGCAAAATTTCTTTACGTCGATTTGTTCTTTCTCTGTAATTTCCTAAGCAAACTTTGATGAAAAATCTATTTCAGGCAGTTGTTGGCCTGCCATTGCTAAGGAGACGTGGCTTAGCCAGGGAGATCTCATCTTGTTGATATAACTAACAGGAAGAAATGTTAATGGATTGTGTTGCAAGATCATGTAGCCCTACCTAAATATTTTTATTGATCAAAAGAACAGATGAGCGCTCACAGGTCAACATAAACGAATACAACTTGCACTATTCTATGCATGGGAAAGCAGCAAAATGGGCGCACTACTGCCAAGTTGGTAATCAAGAGGAGCATTAGCTCGGTTCATGCAGTGCCATGACAACCATATTCAAATCAGTCTTCCCCCCCTGTTTATGTTTCTCCACTCCTTATGGGTAGAATGATGGATGGAACACATTGTTGCACATTAGCTCGGTGCATGCAGTGCAAGAACAGATTTACCCTATACCACAATCAGATCTCTAGGTTTACCAAATTTCTAATTTATTATGGGTAGAATGATGGATGGAACACATTGTTGCACGTTTATTAGAAATCGTTGTTTGCAAGCGGCATTACATGTAAAATGCATTCTTTTGAAAAGATTAAATTGGTGATATGAATAATTAAAACAAATTGTGGATAAGAGTGGCATTTATCATACAGTTCACCATGCAATCCAATGAATGAGAAAGGAATTGCCAGAATCAACCTTGTCAAAAATATGTAGTAAATAATTATTGAAAGTAAATAGGCTTTATTGCAGTATCATTATTATAGGAAAAGAATAGATTTTTAAAACAAACTTGAATTTGACATTTCGTGATTATAGACAATATATCTCTTTTTTTTAAAAAAAATCTATTTTACTCCCTCAAACTATTTTATTGGATCACTTAATCACCTAAACTATTTTTTAGCTCATTTTAATACTCCCATCCCCCTAATACAAAACTAAACTATTGAAAATGGTTCACCTTAATACAGAGTCCTGCTTGGCTCTAACAGGACCGTTCGAATTCATATCCTAATATGGCTCTCTAGTTCTACCTAACAAATGAGTATCCGAGTGTATAAATACAAGACCCCCCATGGAGGGAGGGAGAAAGAAATACAAACCAAGAAAAGCCAACATAACCGAAGGAGAAACAACACAAGCCACCCGCTAATCTCATGGAATCGCCATTGGAGGAGCTTGACGACAGCTAGCTGTCGACCACCATACCCAAGCTCTACACCGATATACTAGCAGACTAGATTAGGGTTTCTTCCCTATATTTTGTACTCATAAGATTGATATAGTGGAAACCAACAGCCTCTCGGTCAAACTGGAGTAGAGCTATTATCCATCTCAGGGCCCGAACCAGTATAAAAATTCATGTCTCCTTGCATCTTCATATTAGACTTACCTTACGTCCTACAAATACACCGTATATACATAGATATCGTGGTCGGGTGCCAACCTATCGACAATAATGCATCCATATCCTACCAAATTTCATTTCAAAATACGACTTATATAAAAAGAAACAAAAGAAAACGAGATGTGTCGGTAGGAGTAAATCGAACCGTTTTTAATAGTTCAGGGTGTAAAATAACCTATAAATAGTTTAGAGGGTTATGTGTTCGAGCGAAAGAGTTCGAGAGAGTAAAATTGATTTTTTTAATTATTTTTAACAAGGTGCTCCTATCCCTTGGACATCATGCACATTGGTTGCTCGGGACCATCTTCTTTTTCACAAGCCTTCTTTGTGTTTTATGGCACCTGTTCATTCTGATGATCATCACTTGCTCTCTTATCTTCTTGAAATGTGTTTTAGATTCAACGCCAGATTTGTTGGAATTTAAATCTTGATAGTACCCTACCTAAAAATTAATTTGAAGAAATCTAGCAATGCAAAAATGCTACTGATTTACTTTATTAAGTACTTTTAGTAGACACATGTTGAGCAAAACCATTTGAGGTGAAGGCAGGTCAATTCGGCTATGCATGCCACATCCTCCTAAATAAACCAGCTAACTTTTGGACCTTAAGGAGCTATGTAGTAACCTTTTTAGTTGCAAACTTCCATTTGTCCTTGTGCTTAACTGCTTAAGCATCATCACTGAAAAAAATACTAGGAGTAATACAAGCTAGAGAAAAAACAGAAACAAAGCAAGAAAAAGAACACAGCAAAGGCAAAAGGCAGGAAGAAGCGAGCGCACGGCCACGAGCCTGCGCATCTCATGCGGCCGGAGTCGCAAAAGAAGAAGAGAGCAAAAATGGAAGCGAGAGGAGAATCCAATTTCCGATTTTTTATAGTAAAAAATATTTCTCCCCGTCTTCCTCTCCGTCTTGCTCCTCCTCCTCCCTCTTCCTTCCACCTGACCTCACCTCCTCCTCCCTCCCCGCCGCTTCCGGACCGTCCCCAACCCTCCAAACCCTAACCCAAAACCCCTCCCCACTCCCCGCGCTGCCGTCCTCTCATCATCCCCACCGGCGCCCGGCGGGGCTCGCTCCCTCCTTCGGATTCGGATTCTTCAAGCTTGTTGGATTCGATTGTGCGGGTGGGGAAGCTCGCTGCTGCGGCGCTGTCCCACCCCACCTCCTGATGGCTGCGGGGTGACCGCCACGAGGAGAGAGCAAGCGTAGATGGCGTTGGGAGATCTCATGGCGTCCAGGCTCGTGCACTCCTCTTCCTCTTCCTCCGCCGCCCCCTCCGCGGCCCTGCCAAATCACCATACCAACCACGTCGATGAGCAGCTCCCCGTGGAGAATGGACTGGAGCCCAGGAGGGACGCGGCCGATGAGGAGCCGCCGGCGCCGGTGGCCTACCTGCCCCAGGTGGTCGTGCTGTGCGAGCAGCGACACGAGGGGTTCGACGAGGCCTCGGCGGCGGCGGCAGGGCCTTCCACCAGCGGGCTCGTCTCCAAATGGCGACCCAAAGACCGGGTAATGGATGTAGCTGACGTTGCTATTCTGCCTGCTGCTGCAGCTGCTGTTCAACTCTTGCTGGTTCCTGTTTTGGAGGATTCATAGGGTAGTAATTCGCAATGCGTTTAATGGACTGAGCTGACACAATGAAAATTAGGGGCAGCTGTTGATTGGGTTAAGAGGGTGTCGTACTAGCAAATTTAAGTGTCTTTTATCCATTTTGTTCCACATATTATTATTATTTGATTATGACAATATTTTTCAGCTGTAATTGGGTTTTTCAAGTCATGCAATGGATGATGTTACAATATCTAGTACTGCTATGTAAGCAAGACACTCAGTTTCCAGCTGTGAAGTTTCGAGGGGCTGAGGTGCAGGGCTCAAGCAATGCACCATTTAATCAAATTTATCATGTTGTTATTCAACACAAATGGGACATAATAGCGGTGTCGCTATGTTTTTGCTCCTTTTTTTTTTCTGCATGGTTGAATGCAGCATGGCGACCCCAACTTGCCGATATGTATTTTCAGATAATAAGTTCAAGGAAGCATCTCGCCTTTCTTATCAGAGCCATCCTGTTGTTAGCCTTGAGGTTAACAGTTTGGGTCTGGTCCCTGAATCTTTAATCTAGTTGGGTGGATTCTGTAGTCGTTATTGCTTTCAAATCAGACGGCTGTATCCCTATCCAGGTGACATTATTTGTTAATTGCTGATTGGCAGTTTGGCACCATGTTGCTGGAGAGAGAAACTTAGTTTCAGCTGATTTTGGCGGGGAAGTTGATATGTGGAAATGGTGAGTGTTTGTGGTGGTGGTGCTGTGTGTGTTGTTGGTGGGGGGGGGGGGGGGGGGCGCAATGGACAAAACCAGCATTATGGTAGTATAGTCATCATGTTACAGTTGGCTATCCAAGGTAATGGCATCACTAGAGGCTTAAGAGGATAGCATGTGACCATGCGGTAGTTTATGGAATGTAAATCTGCAATGGAAGTATGATGAAGGATGGGAAGTAGTGCATACTGGAAAACAGATGACAATTAGGAACCTTGAGACCCCATCTGGGATAGTTCTATGAGTTGTAATTTCTTTTGGGCAAAACAAATCACTTTTACAACGCAGATGCTTGGTTCCTCCTATACTTTTTGGACATTATATAAATGCTTGGTTCCAAAAAAAGACCTCTCATGTTGAATAAGCTATTTGTTTCCTCTTCAGATGACTGATGTCCCTAATGGGTTTTGCATCTTATTTTTATTTATCTAGGGTGGAGCGTTGTGTTGAACTTTAGTAACCCAGTTTGTGACATGTGCTTCATAAAAAGAATATACTAAATTATTATGACCTGATGGATTTCCTATGTACCAATTAATTGTACCATGGTTGTGGTCTGTTTGTTTTCTCTAAAAGTTGCTAATCAGCAAATAACTTTGCTTTTCAAATTGACTGTCTACGTTGGTCAGAATATCGATCTGTCCCAATACCTTTCTGGTTTTCTGGATGCTTCTTTTGGATTTTCTATACTTCTATTTGTATTTCTACTCTTTTTTTTGGTGCACTGTTGGATGTTATTGCTTTTATGCTATTTACTAATAATTTTTTGGTAGTGCAGATGAAAACTGGCTGTGTGGCACTTGTGTTGTGTTTAAACATTAGTGTTGATCCGCCGGATGTGATCAAAATTTCCCCTTGTGCAAGAAAGGAGTGCTGGATAGGTAAACATTTGGCCATATGTATATGCTTGAATTTCAGTCAGCTGGAAAATTTATGGCTGCCTGCAGTTGACAATTTTATTTCATGTTTATGGGACGCAACTCCATTATTGTTGTATTTCTTCTCTCTACATGCCGTGTAGTTTGAACTCATTTAAGCTATATCTTTTTTTGACTGTTCTAAATGCCAAATAAGGGTGTTTTTTTTTGTAATCAGAGGTTATTGCAGCAAAGACTGTGTGAAACATGCTATTTTGTAGAATTACTGTTAATTTTCTGTTTGGTTAACCCAATCAGTTGTCTGTGTTCTTTAGCTGATTAGGATCTGTGAAAGCTTGACATTGGTTGAAGCTTTCTGTTTGCATAAATCTTTATTTTATTATTTGTTGATTTGTTCTAGAGCAAGAATGCTTATCTGAAATAAGCATGGTGATTCATCTTTGTACGCCTAATGCATTTGTACATTTGCTATGAGTTCTGCTCATAGCTCTTTCATTGATTTATCTTCAGATCCATTTTCTATGGCACCTCCAAAAGCCCTTGAAACTATTGGGAAAACATTACACTCACAATATGAGCGATGGCAGCCAAAGGTGAGGCATTTATTTTCCTGTTTATAGACTGTATTATGATAAAATTACTTATGTCATGTCTGAATGATGCTTGCAGGCTCGTTACAAGCTTCAGCTGGATCCAACAGTTGACGAAGTTAAGAAGCTTTGTAATACTTGCCGCAAATTTGCTAGAACAGAAAGAGTCCTTTTTCATTACAATGGTCATGGTGTACCAAAGCCTACAGCTAATGGGGAGATTTGGGTATTTAACAAGGTGAATATCGCAAAGACACTGCATAAGTTGCTGCATTGTTTATCCATATGTGTTTTTGACAAAGTGCCCTTTTTTACTTTTTGGTGCAGAGTTACACACAATATATTCCGCTTCCCATTACTGATCTTGATTCATGGCTGAAAACACCTTCTATATATGTTTTTGACTGCTCAGCAGCTGGAATGATCGTGAAAGCTTTTCTGGAGGTATGATATAGTTCCTTCTAATTTTTATACCTATGCCAGATACTTGAAATTGAAAGTAATAATGATAATTTCCTATCTGTTCCTATTTTTGGACTGTTTAATATTCACTATGACTACTCATGTTCACTTTAGCGCCTAGACTGGAGTTCTAGCTCTTCTGCATCTTCATCGAAGGATTGCATTCTCCTTGCGGCCTGTGAGGCACATCAAACTCTCCCACAGAGTGCAGAATTTCCTGCTGATGTGTTCACAGCTTGCCTCACCACACCCATCAAAATGGCGCTGCACTGGTTCGTCCCCTTCTCATATTTGGTTGTTGTAGACATAGAGTTTCTAATGCTGTATCTGCATCAATAATGGTCTATATTCATGTATATAAACTATTCAGGTTTTGTAAGCGGTCATTACTCCATGATTCTATGGAACACAATCTTATTGACCAAATTCCTGGAAGGCAAAATGACCGTAAAACTCTTCTAGGGGAGTTGAACTGGATTTTCACTGCTATCACAGACACTATTGCATGGAATGTTCTTCCTCATGGTACTGATAGTCATTTTATACAATTAATGCCAGTGATGAATTGCTATTCTCGTTCAAGTTCTTTTGATCTGTTATGATTCAACTTTCACTATGCAGATCTATTCCAGAGACTTTTCAGGCAGGATCTTTTGGTTGCTAGTCTCTTTCGCAACTTCTTACTTGCTGAGAGAATCATGCGGTCTGCAAATTGTTCCCCAATTTCATACCCTTTGTTGCCACCGACTCATCAGCACCATATGTGGTAATTGATGACACTAGCCATTATTTTTCTATTTTAGCTACCTCTTCTGCATTTTCTTTAATTTGCTAAGTTTTAGGGATGCATGGGACATGGCTGCAGAGATCTGCCTTTCTAAGCTTCCTCAATTAATTGCTGATCCTAATGCAGAGTTTCAGGTGCTGTTACCTGTCTTTGCTTTTTTGAATGATTTAATACTTTGGAAAACATCAACATTTTGTTGACATTGTTTTGCTGTTTGAGAATTATCACTTCAGTACCATCACTTTGGTTATTTCCTTACTCAAACCAGCCGAGCCCATTTTTCACGGAACAATTGACAGCATTTGAAGTATGGCTTGATCATGGCTCTGAAGACAAGAAACCCCCTGAACAGTTACCTATTGTTCTTCAGGCAAGACATTTTCTCCAACCAGCTATTCTTGATGCTAGTGTTTCTTTTTTTTGTTATTTGAATGGTAAGTTGGTAACTGACTCTCCAAATGATGGCAAAAAGAATTGGGTGGACATCCATTAGGCTTTTTTGTGACACACTTATACCATCTTGGTTCTATTTATATCATTGTGTGATCCTACAGGTCAATATGATCTTGCAAAATCCCCTTGTTACTTATTTGTGAACTCTGTTAAATACATGGTTGCCCATCTCTTAGCTGCTTTTAGTATTTGTGCTGGAAATGTGCTACATGGGTTCCCTTTAATTATCAATTGTTTTACTTTGCTCTAATACACTTGTGTTGTCTGTAGGTTTTGCTTAGTCAGTCACACAGATTTAGAGCACTTGTTCTGCTTGGAAGATTTCTTGACATGGGACCTTGGGCAGTTGATTTGGTATGGAGTTGACTGTTCCTCGTGCCCTTTTTTTTGGATAGAACTGTCATCATATACTATCTTACTCATACTTCAAATTCTGGAACTTTTTTAGGCTTTGTCCGTTGGTATCTTCCCTTGTGTACTGAAACTGCTTCAAACAAGTGCAATGGAGTTGCGCCAAATTCTTGTGTTCATATGGACAAAAATTCTCTCTCTTGATAAGGTGGCACTCTACGTTGAAATCTGTCACAGTTCATTTATTTCTCAAGATTCAGGTATTTACTTAGTTGCTCTGTTTTTCAAATGGCAGTCATGCCAGGTTGACTTGGTGAAAGATGGAGGGCATGCATACTTTATCAGGTTTCTTGACAGTTTGAATGCTTACCCAGAGCAGCGTGCAATGGCTGCTTTCGTTTTAGCAGTTATTGTGGATGGGCATAGGATTGGTCAAGAGGCTTGCGTTAATGCAGGGCTTATAGATGTCTGCCTGAGACATCTGCAACCTGAAAATCCGAATGATGCACAGACGGAGCCTTTGCTTTTGCAATGGCTTTGTTTATGCCTTGGCAAACTTTGGGAAGATTTTCCTGAGACTCAGTTACTTGGTCTGCAATCAAACGCACCAGAAATTGTTATATGTTTATTGTCAGAGCCTCAACCTGAAGTATGGCTGCTGTCATGCTGTGTTAATTCTTCCTTATACCTGCTTCACAACTTAAGTGTTAAATATTTGATCTTACCAGGTCAGAGCTTCTGCTGTTTTTGCACTTGGAAATCTCGTGGATATTGGATCTCCATCACTGAATGGAGCTGATGATGATTCTGATGATGATGAAAAGGTTAGAGCTGAAATAAATGTTGTCCAAAGCCTTCTGCAGATCTCTTCAGATGGTAGCCCTCTTGTTAGATCTGAGGTTGCTGTAGGTATGTGAATTTGCCGAATATATTGTACTTACACTCATTTAGTAATATGTCGAGCCTATAGATTCCTTTTAATTTTGTGGCAATAATTTTGAGTTGATCTGATGTCTTCCAGCGCTTACCCGCTTTGCGATGGGTCACAACAAACATATCAAATCTGTTGCTGCTGAGTACTGGAAACCTCAAACCAATTCACTGCTGAAGTCATTACCATCGTTGGCTAATATTAATTCAAGCAATGTTTACAGTCCCAGCAGCTTTATACAAGGTAGCAGTGGCCTTGCCTCACATATTGGTCCCGTTTTAAGGATTGGCAGTGATAACAGTGCCACTGGTCGTGATGGAAGAATCTCTACAAGCAGCCCGATTGCAACAAATAGCATCATGCATGGTTCTCCACAGTCAGATGATTCTTCCCAATACTCTGATTCAGGCATATTACTGAGAGAGAATGCAAGTAATGGTGGTCTCAACTACACAAGGTCAAGGCCTGTTGATAATGGGATCTATTCCCAATTTATAGCAACTATGTGCAATGTTGCTAAAGATCCTTACCCAAGAATTGCAAGTATTGGGCGAAGGGCACTGTCCCTCATAGGTGTTGAGCAAGTCGTCATGAGAAATAGTAGACTTAGCAGTGGATGTGCACACCCAGGAGAGACATCTGCACCTCCTTCGTCAAACTTTGGAATGGCACGCTCCTCTTCCTGGTTTGATATGAACTCTGGTAGGTTAATAATTTCTATCTTGCTAAGTGCCTGGAGTATGCCCGCCTTTTTCTGTGCACTACATTATGTGTGGGGGGGTAAATGATTATTGAATTCAGCTCTTTCAATATTTTGTAGGACATTTCTCGATGGCCTTTAGGACTCCTCCTGTTAGTCCCCCTCAGCATGATTGCCTCACAGGATTGCACCGAGTGTGTTCGATGGAGTTCAGACCACATCTTTTGAACTCACCTGATGGCTTAGCTGATCCACTTTTAAGCTCCAGTGCCGCCCTCAGTAACATGGGGCTTGATATACTTCCCCAATCAACAATTTACAGATGGAGTTGTGGTCACTTTTCTAGGCCACTTCTAACTGCTTCTGATGATAATGAGGAAGCAAATGCTAGAAGAGAAGAGCGAGAACAAATTGCAATGGATTGCATTGCTAAATGCCAACGATCCTGTATGTGGCCAGGCACTATTATTTTACATTACATTATTGCTATTGGTGCTGTCTACTTATTTATCTGATTAATGTTATGCTTCCCCTTTTTATTTGTGTTGGTGGCATTAGCAGCTTGCAAGATGACCAGCCAAATTGCTAGTTGGGATACAAGGTTTGAGTTGGGTACAAAAGCATCATTATTGCTGCCATTTTTTCCTATCGTTGTTGCTGCTGATGAAAATGAGCAAATAAGGTAAACAAATTTTACTGGAATCTTTTGTTAAAATTAAATTTTTTTGTGCTTCAGATGCCCTATTGCAGTCGCGCTAAAGTTTGGTCTCTCATTTCAGAGTATGGAACTATGATGATGCGCTGCCAGTGAATAATTTTGAAAACCACAAGTTATCTGACAGAGGCCTATCTAAACTTTTGCTAATCAATGAGCTTGATGATAGCTTGCTGTTAGTTGGCTCAAGTATATCTCTTATCTTTATGTTTTCCTGTTTCCATTTGTTTTGTACCATTTTGATATGTATTTTTTTCATATTGTAGGCGACGGAAATGTCCACATATGGAGAAACTATACTCAAAAGGGAGGACAAAAACTTGTAACTGCTTTCTCATCAGTTCAAGGCTATCGAAGTGCTGGTCGCAGTATTGTGTTTGATTGGCAGCAGCAGTCGGGTTATCTGGTGATACTCTAAAGCGTTTTCCTGATGTTTTGTAATGTCTCATTAATCAGGGCTATTGTAATATGGAAACTTTCTCCATTTGTTGTAAAACAGTATGCATCTGGTGACATGTCTTCTATTCTAGTATGGGATCTTGACAAGGAACAAGTTGTCAACACCATTCAGTCAACTGCTGATAGCGGCATTTCAGCTCTTGTGAGTTCTTGTTACTTTATGCATGTGCTATTTGAGTAGTCAAGAATTCAAGATAATGATTTTAGCTTCTTTTTTCAGTCTGCATCTCAGGTTCGATGTGGCCAATTTGCTGCTGGTTTTGTTGATGCATCTGTCAGGATATTTGACGTGCGTAGAGCTGATAGGTAAGTAGATAATGGTCTGCATCCTTTAGCTGTCATGTCATTTGATGAGATATCAACCACATGTTCCATGGCAGAGATTTCGTTTCATGTTGCATCCCCCACCCCCAACACACACACGCGTGCTTATTCGCACACACGCATTTATGCTACTTCCTAAGTTCAATTTTTTGCATTGCTGTAGGCTAGTATATACAGCAAGACCACATGCTCCAAGATCAGAAAAGGTTGTTGGTATAGGATTTCAACCTGGGTTTGATCCATACAAGGTAAATCCTCCCCTATCTTTGTCTGACGATGTTCTGATGCCTTGTGGTTTTAATTGTTTGAGCAGCCAATTTTTTAGGACTATTTGAGCTTTACAAAGCTCTCCTTTTGTTATTTTTGCAATTACAGATTGTAAGTGCATCTCAAGCTGGAGACATTCAGTTCCTTGATGTTAGAAGGACATCTGAACCCTACCTCACTATTGAAGCACATAGGGGTTCACTAACAGCATTAGCTGTTCATCGGCATGCCCCAGTCATTGCAAGCGGCTCAGCCAAGCAGATGATCAAAGTGTTCAGTCTTGAAGGAGAACAATTGACAATAATTCGCTACCAGCCATCTTTTATGGGTCAACGAATAGGCAGCGTAAACTGCCTCTCTTTCCACCCATACAAATCACTCCTTGCCGCTGGTGCTGGTGATAATGCTCTTGTTTCTATCTACGCTGAGGACAATTACCAAATACGATGAGGTTTACATCTTGTTCCGTGCAATGATGATGCATTCAGTAGGCCTCATGTTTGGCCAAGCGATGGATCCACACCATGGTCCAGCTACAAGATACAAGATGATATGAAGCCTGGTCAGTGACATGGTGGTGCAGCTTCTGGTGCATATTGCTTCTTGGGCCACTACATCTCTGATCTGACCCTGCAATTTGTAAGATACAAAACAGGATTCATTAGCCTCCCTTGCAGAAGGTTGTGAAAGTGACATCTTGTCCTGGTCCCATCATTCCACTTGGAGGCTTCCCAAATAACCATAACTAGGTTAACCACAGTGTAAATAGTCATCCTATTTGGATTGTTGTTCTCCTTTGTCAGCTTCCTTTCCCAAGTGTAAAAAGGTTTGGAGGTGCTTCCATATGATAAATCAGGTTAGTGGGGACTGCCTGGGCAATTGGTTGTTTATATGAGCCCAGGGAGAATTCATGCACATGTTTATCATAGATGTTCAATAGATAGATGCATTTGTCCAGCTAACACAATATTAGGTGGCTTGATGAATCAATGCCTTGTTTCAGTCTTGTGTTGTAAGCACTGGACAGTCATCCAGTGCATCAAGGTTAGAGGGCCTCATTGCCCTTTTGTATATATGAATTGTACATGTACAGTTGCTATCATTGTCCACTTAGATGCAATGCGTCCAAAGATGTTTTGAGGTTGCCCATAGGTTTATTTGGCGCCACATAACAGTTTAAGAATCAGGTGTGCCTATATATGCATGCAAGAGAAGATGTTGAGGTAGAATGATGAGGATTGGAAGGCCTGAAGCACTGTGGTCTGTAAATAGTTTACTGTAACTGTAATGATCTCTGTAGCTGTGAATAATTATCAATGAGTCACATTCTTTATGATTTACTTTGAAGGGAGTGAATTATGTAGCATAAGCTTTGGGACCAGACAAACCGGTGGCCTTTGGATGTGGTGGATCTATTCTTGGAGGACCGTGAGAATGCTGGTGAGCATCAAAGAAATTGGTGAAGTATTACATTTGCTGAAATTGTCTTGGGGAGAAGGCAATGGAAGGCATTTAGCAATTGGCAGTGAAAATATATAGTTGTGTTTGATTTGTTATAAAGGAGCGATCTTGTGAGCGCTTAACTTGTGGAGCAAATGGAATCATCAATAAATATAGGTGTATTTCTGTTGATAGTCACATGTTTTCCTGTTCACAATTATACCACCACATGTTCTGCCGGTGACGGCAACGGCGAGCTCCTTGCGATCAAACGTTGATAATCTCAAGCATAGCAGTAGCAAGCGGTGTGTTGATGTTCTGAGCCACTTACAAGTGGGTAAGTGGGTCCCACACCTATCACTGGAGTTTGTCTAGGGAGCCATGATGCCGCTCCCACTGGTGCTGGCGCCGTGGGAAATCCAGTTAAGTTTGCGTCCCGACTCTTCCTCTTCCTCCCTCTGGCTCCTCGCAGTATCATAGATGATGATACTCCTAGGAAAGAATCAGTCGCTAGTTCACTACTACTACATATTGTAATATCTAGTATCTTCACATAGAGTTGTTTTTGGTATTACAATTATGTTGTTTTTAGGCATAGGGATCGAGAACTAGTGGTGGACCTAGAATTTTAGAATTAGGTGTTCAATAAACTAGTTTGGTTTATGAAATACGGTGACAAATATTTAGTTTCACGCTACATTGTAGTAAAGCATAAATTTATGTTAAAAATTCTAAAATTTTAATAATATTAATAACTTATTGATAAATAATAGTATATCATATAACGGTTGTGAGTAATTTCGCTCATATGTATGGTTGGTAATTAACCTTTTCTTTTTTTTACTCTCTTAAAATCTTATTAGTACGTTCAGCTGATGAACATCTCGATTTGAATTGAATAAAGAAATAATTTAAATAGATTATTTATCGAGACAAACTATACTTTTAGGGTTATATTAGTTAAGAAAATAGTCAAGCCTTATAGTATAAATTCTATATCTTACGTTTTAAATTCGATATATTTATACCATAATTTTTAAATCTTACTATGTATTTTTTCAGTGCTTAATGTATGGGAGAACTAGGACAAAAAAATAGTTTGATTGCCTGTTAATTGATTCCGAGAAATAAACAATAGTTTTTGAAATTAACATATAAGTAAAAAAAGATAAAGAAAAATCAATAAAAATGAATTAGAGGATGTTGTATCCAGCGTATTTATGCCCAAGTAAAAAAAGTAAGAGAAAATATGGTTGTGGGCTCGAGTATATTTCCCCTCGGCGTCGACTCCACTTTAGTCTCGTCTCCTCCAGAGCTCGCCCGCCGCCTGCGCCGATCTCCAGCGTGCAGGGGCGCCGTCGTCGTCCTGCTGTTTCCGCTGCATCCTCACCGGTGAGCATCCATCCATCCGTTACGCAGCCGCATCCTCTTTTCTCATCTCTCCCTATCCACGCGGTTTTTTTTTTTCTGGGATTTGCATTAGGGAAACCCTAGGTTCTCTTCTAGATCTGGACGTTGTTTCTTTTGATTTTGCGTTAACCTTAACAGTTTTTTTTTTGTTCCCAGAAAGTTTTGGGGTTGAATTGAACCCCCATGTCCCACGTTAGATCCGCGCCTGTTGAGAACTGCTACGTCTTCAAGAGCCGGCTGCAAGAGTATGCGCAGAAAGCCGGTCTCCCGACTCCAGAGTATCATACCCTCAAGGAGGGACCTTCCCATGAGCCCATCTTCAAGTCCACGGTGGTCATTAACAACACCAAGTATGACTCCCTGCCCGGATTCTTCAACCGAAAGGCTGCAGAGCAGTCTGCTGCTGAAGTTGCCCTAATGGAAATTGTCAAGTCCATACCCGCCAATGCGAACATCCCAGCAGTTGTAAGTGACTCTCTGCTCTATTAATGTTTTCTTTAAGTCAGCATGATGGAATAGCTGGGGCCTGGGGGACCTGATGGAGTACAAGATTAGTAAGTGTTAGAATAGTCTTGTTATTTCAATACAGAGCTTGCTTTTCAACTTTCCCGAATCTGAGGAATGGGATAGTCACCTGATAACTCCAGGACTAATCGGGGCTTTCAAGTTTGTAGATGGTTGGATTGAGTTAGGTCCTAGAGAGCAAGAAGAGAGGATGTTGCATAGAAGGGATTTTGAAAGCTTTGCTGTCATTCACCACAGTCGTATTATTGTCTACCATCATGATCTCTTTGTATCTTTTCAAGCTCATAAATCTACTCAGGTATTGTATGAATATAACAAGAAATTAGTCGTTAAAGAGCTTCCGAACTCATGCTTCCCTGGTTTGTGAACCATGAGCAATGCAAACATCAAAGTACACATATTAAGTTTTATAATCATTTCCAAGGTCAATATTAGGTAGTTTGGATGCTCTTTTTGGCGAGTCCCTAGGAATTAGGCTGACTAAATTAGCATAGCGTTGTAGTCTCTTACCTGGATTTCTGTGTTCTTGAC
Organism: Oryza meyeriana var. granulata; assembly: GCA_003991445.1. Classification (NCBI taxonomy): domain Eukaryota; kingdom Viridiplantae; phylum Streptophyta; class Magnoliopsida; order Poales; family Poaceae; genus Oryza; species Oryza meyeriana. The sequence goes on from RYFJ01001560.1 coordinate 129,633, forward strand.
ACATCTTAATATGTTTTCCAGCAAGAAACTGGCCTGTGCAACACAGGAAGTCAGAAACTAAACCTGGGAGAAATGCGCCGAGAAGCTGACCACCACCGCCTTGTGGCAATCCTTGCGCGCCACCGCCGTCTTGCTGCAGCCACCACCCTCTTCTCCTCCACGCTACGCACTGCCCGTGCCCTCAACTCCCTCCTCACTGCTATCTGCTCTTCCCCGGCGTTCCTCCGCATCGCCCCCAAAGTCCTCCTGCTCGCTGCCCCGTCAGTCTCCCCTGATGCCACCACCTTCCGCATCCTCACCTCCACGCTCTGCCAGGCCTGCCGCCCTGCCGCTGCCGTCGACCTCCTTTGCTGCATGCCCTCCCTCCTCCTTGACCCTGACTCAGGCAGTTGCCGTGCCGTCCTTTCCTCTTTGTGCGAGTACGCTCCTGCTCAGGATGCGGCAGCGTTCTTGGACAAGATGTGCCATTGGGGCATTTCCCCTAGGAGATCTGACTACCATGGCGTCTTCAGTGCGCTTCTGCAAGAGGGAATGGTGGCGGAGGCATACGAGTTCATGAAGAATAAGATGGTGTCTGATGGGGTGGCACCAGCACTTGCGGACCTCAAGTTGATCCTGCAAGCTTTCAGTGACAGTGCGGAGTTCGATTTTGTGGAGGAGGTGTTCGATGAAATCCTTCTTAGAGGTCTGGTGCCTGATGTTGGTCTGTACAACGTGTACATCGGCGCTCTATGCAGGAAAGGTGACCTTGCGGGAGCACGTCGGATGATGGCCTGCATGGAGCATGCCGGGTGCCCACCAGACGTAAGGACATTTAGCGTGGTAGTCGCCGGGTGCATGTCTACCGGGGACATGGGCACGGTGAGGGAGTTGGTGCAGCAGGCGATGAGGCGTGGCCTGTGGTGGGATCCACCGGCATTGGCGGAGCTGATAGGCTTGCTGTGGGCGGGTGGTGGTGCCACACAGGCACAGGAGTTTCTGTTGGAGCCACTATTCGTGCGTGACGCACCGATGTTGGGGCAACTGATTGGAGCATTGTGCAAGCAAGGGCTATTGGGACCTGCTGCTGCAGTAGATGATTAGTAGAAAGTGTTGGAATGGTCTTTTTGTTTCAATGCAGTGATTGGTTTTGAATTTTCAAGAATCTGAAGAATGGCATATGAATTATAAAAACAAAGAACAGAAAAGACAAAGCATGGACTATGAACTGTGGCTAAAAAATGGGATGGCTTACCTGATAACTCCAGAAATACTCGGAGCTTTCTGGTTTGTAGAACAGGCTATAGTTAGGACCTAGTGAGCAAGAAGAGAGGGTATTTGTGTAGAATGATGGGTGAGATACGAGATTGCAGATGATTTTTTCAAGCTCACAATTCTACTAAGGTATTCTTATGAATATAATGGGAATTAGTCGTTTAAGAGCTTCTGAACTCATACTGCCTCGGTTTGTGAACCATGAACAATGAAAATTCTAAGTGCATGTATTAAGTTTTGTAATCATGTAAGGCCAAGCTTTAGATAATTTGGATGTTCTTCAGTTCTTAGAAATTAGGCTGACTAAAATTAGCATAGTGTTATAATCTCTTTCCCAGATCTCTGTGCATCTTTTGACACATCTTAATATGTTTCCAGCAAGAGACTGGGCTGTGCAAGAATCTTCTTCAGGAGTATGCACAGAAGATGAATTATGCCATTCCATCTTATATTTGCACCAAACAAGCCTCAGGCTTAGCTCCTTTCATATGCACTGTGGAGATTGGTGGAATACAGTATATTGGTGCTGCAGCCAGAACAAAGAAAGAGGCAGAGATAAAAGCTGCCCGAACTGCTCTTCTTGCAATCCAAGGTATCGTTCTGTCCTTTTCTAAGGGCTTTTTACTTTTTTTATCCAATCCAGGCTATTCGCTGTTGATATCACATTGCTATGTTCCTTTTTGGGTGTTATGATGAACATTGGGTCATGCATGGGCATTGCTTGGTGCAGGTCAATCAGAGGGTTGTGCAAATGGTGCTACAAAATATATTGTAGTTCCTGGTAAAAGGCAAGGTAAGGAGGCAGAAAAAAGGCCAATTGAAACCCCAAAACCACTTAAAGCCAAGAAAGGTGGTTTCAAGAAGAAATGGAACAAGAGGAAATTCATGAAGAAGAGTGGCCAAGCTGTTGATGTGGAAAAGGATGAAGCTAGAGTGGCTGGAGGTGCTCATGATTCCGATGTCCTAATGCAGCCAACGGTAATAACACAGGAGCCATCCAGCGACACTCTGTTCCTGCAACCGTATGAGGAAGCTAATAGTGTAGAACCGGAGCCACCTAGAGATATTGAAATGGTGCAACCTAATAAGGAGAAGCAACCCAGTGACGCTGCAATGCTGCAACCTCATGAGGAAGCTAGAAGAGTAGAACAGGAGCCATCCAGAGATACTTCAATGCTGCAACCTAATGAGGAAGCTATAAGTGTAAAGCAGGAGCCATCCACCGACACTGCAATGCTGCAACCTTATAAGGAAGCTGGAAGACTAGAACCAGGACTAGCCAGAGATACTGCAATGGCTCAACTTAATAAGCAAGATAGAAGTGTAGAGCAGGAGCCAGCTAGTGACACTGCAATGCCACAACCTGACGAGGACGCTAGGATCGTAAAGGAGTCACTGACAACAGAGCCTAATGGGAAAGCTACGAGCATAGAAGAGCCACCAAGGAATGCTGCAATAATGCAACGTAAGGAGGAGGATATAACTGTAAAGCAGGAGCCACGCAGCAATGCTCCATTGATGCAAACAAAGGAGCTTAAATTTGAGGACAATGAGTGTGTTTATGAACACAAGAGCCAAAGTTCAGGTGTTGCATCACCGGAGACAAACAAGGCATTTGGATATATGGCAGGAATGGGTTCAGATCTTCCCTCAACTAATATGAGCGAAGGATAAGGTGTGGTGGTTGAATCAAAATGCAATGGCCTTCCAGTATAAAGAGACGTCTGGAGAATACGAAGATGTATCAGAATTTGCCATTGGTAGCTAGGCGATTGTATGCTCGATAGTATGGATGAATGAAACGTCTTGCCTATCACTTCAGAGTTTAGAGAGCACTGCTTTGAAAAGAAATGAATTTGAGGTCTCTGATCTGTATTTCCTCTCGAACTGATAATCTGATCACTTTATAGTTATTAATGGATGTCAATATCTCATGTCAAGGAAGTCTCCAGCTGTTGCTAAAATTACATCAGTTTCCTGTCTGGATAATACTAGCATTCTAAACTACGGCATATCTAACCTGTTTCCAGGATTACCTGCCTTCTCCCAAACAATCTGGAAGAAAGAAATATTCATATTCACACAGCACCATCGTCCATCAGTTTGTGCTTCTCTTTTCCCCCGATCTAGCATGGTTTTTAATTTTCAGTAGTCAGTAGTTACTGTTAGCCAATCAATTCTATATATAAAATTCCTAGATCTCAATCCTGCTGTATCCTTGAACCTTCTGGACCTGATTCTGAACCATCCTCTTCCTGGTCCCCTTTGCAGAATGCCATTCTCCATCATCAGCGTACACGTTTGACAGCGAAACATAAGCACCTTCGCTGCTCGGAGCCATGCTCAGGATCTTCTCTGCAGCAACAACGCCGAGTTTTTTGTTTCCGTGTATCCGGCAACCATTCACCAGCGACCTACTGCAGGCCAAGGTTTTTTTTGGCTGGGTTGGCCAAAGACAAGCCAACCAATTATATTAAGATATTAGGAGAAAAAAAACAAAGTTTAAATGTTACAACATGTTTTACGTGGTCGAAACTAGGAGAAAACATGCCAACAGCCACCTCTACCAGCTAGTCATCTAGGCTCTTAAATAAACCGGCCTCCGCCAAGTTAGAATCTTATCTAGAATTTCTCTAAACAACTGCGTTAGAGACTTATGTCGCTATTTAAAAACACGTGCATTCCATTCCTTCCAGACCAACCAGCTCAGCAACAGGCATAAGGAATCAAAGGCTTTTCTGAATCTTGCCTTGAACACTTGTCGTGTTTAAAGCCACCAGTTCTCAAACGGCTGGTCCACCTCCCCCGGCAGAGGGAAGGGATGCTCACCCAACCCCGCCATCGCCTCCACACACGATTTATGTACGCGCACTCCACTAATATGTATCTACAGGTTTTCTGCACCCCTCTGCAAAGTAGACAGCCTTGGTGATGTGGCCAGCCTCTCTTTTGTAAGTTGTCCTCAGTTAGGCATCTTCCCTTGATTGCCAGCCACATGAAGAAGCGAATCTTTGAAGGCGCACGCGTCCTCCATACTAGTTCACCCCAGTTGGACCGTTCCTTTCCCATGAAAAACAGGTGATAAGCCGATGACACGGAGAAGTGGCCATTAGTCTCAGGCTTCCAATGGATTGTGTCCTCCTCCCTCGGCTGTGTAGTGAATTCCTGAAGGGCGTCCCACAGTTGAAAGTACTCTTCTATTGCCCTGTTTGAGAGGGCACCCTGGATATCTCTGACCCATCTGTAATCTTGCATACCCTTGTTCACTGTCATATTCGAAGTCTTGACATAGCTGAAGAGAGTCGGCAAGGAAGTAGCAATTTGGCCCATGTCCAGCCAATGTGCGCACCAGAAATCGGTAGTTTCTCCATTTCCCACATGAAAATGAGTTGCCCCAAAGAAAATGTCCTCAAGAGCTTTATCTTGCTTGAAGCTAGGTACTGTCCATGGACGATCCCCCTGCTCCCTCCTCAAGGCCAGCCATTTGAGTCTCATGGCCTGTCCAAATAGGTAGAGGTTTTTGATGCCTAGGCCACCTAAATCAATAGGCATGCTAACCAAACTCCAAGCCACCAAACATTGGCCACCTGAGCACCGACCAACTTAACCCGTGCCCAAAATCCCGCTCCACGCTGATCGAACAAGCCTTCATGTAGAAAATATAGCTGAACCGATCAACTGCGAACCCAGAATGATGCATTAGAAGCATTGTCCTCATGGCGTGATACCCAAAACCATTCAAAACATAGCCCTCCAACATGGCATTCCAACACATCAAATCCATGTTTCTGATATGTGTGAATGCACGCTCCGTAGCAGCAATAGGCCATGCTTTGCATACATGAGCAGCAGCGAGCTCCCCACGAAAGGATTTCCATCCAGGCCAACTTTGACGGCAATTCCATGGAGCGAAAGGCTAATGAGGAGCTTGGAGACATGGGCCATGGACTGACAGGCAGTGAGCACGGTGGCGAGCGCGAACTCGTTGGGATAAAAGCCGCTCCTGATCATGGAAGCGAAGAATTGGAACCCCCCAGGTCAGGCGCGCCGTTGCGCGTCGAGGCAGAGACCATAACTGTCCATGAGACGAGGTTCCTATGCGGCATTCTGTCGAACACCTTGAGCGCGAAGTCGAGGAGCGGACATGCCTAGTTAGCTTGAGGGCTTGCACGTGGAGATGTGAACTCGCGCTGATGATGGTGGTGGAGAGAGCGCGGGCATGTCTGCAGCGGAGGAAACATGTTTCTGTTATGGAATGAAGTTACTACTATTGTGATGTGATATGTGAGTGAGTTGTACTCCCTCTATCTAGCCCTGGGACCAGTTAACCGATAAACCGATAACCGAACCGAACCGAACTGAATTAACCGAATAAGTCGGTTAATTCGGTTTTCGGTGTTCGGTTCGGTTCTTGTTTTTTGTTTGTTCGGTAGTCGGTTTTCGGTTCGGTTTTTAACGTCTATTAACCGATCTACTGAAAAACCGAACAACTTCAGTACCTCACGGTCTTTTCCAGTTTTCCTTCCCTTCGACTGCCATTTTCCAATAACCGAATTACATTCTAACCGAATTAACCGAACTGTTTAAACCAAATTAACCGACATCCCAGGGCTAACTTGCTGTTTTATGTAACCTGGTAAATTACGGTTATTTCGGATTAACCGATTAACCGAACCGAATTAACTATAACCGAACTGTTCGGTTATTGGTTTTTTCCCTAGAATTTCGGCTGCCATTTTCCAATAACCGAATTACATTCTAACCGAATTAACCGAACCGTTTAAACCGAATTAACCAAAATCCCAGGGCTACCTCTATCCCACAATATAAAAAGTTTTAGAGATTAACACTTGTATTAAAAAAGCTGGTGATATTAAATTGAGGAAGGTTATAATTAGTTGAGAAGTGGCGAAGGGGCTTGTAGCCTAGTGGTTGCACTATCCTTAGTAGCACCCTGTTAACGCCAAAATTTGGCATGGTTCGCGTCGGACTCGGTTAAGGAAAGAAGTGATATCAGCCGTTGGGAGCTAATCCAGAAGAAGCCGAATTCGGGAAGGAATCGTGAAGACCACGCTATGGCAGATAATTACCTTATCTATAAATTAGGTAGTTTTGATAATTTTTAGGAAAACCTGATCTCGTATCCGATCAGGGCTTGTTAGTTTTCCTTTTATAGATAGGAAGTTGTGTGCCGTGTCCTATAAGGACTCATGTAACTCGGGGTGTAAGTACGTATGCCCGGGGACCTTGTAATCTATCCACACAGATCAATCAAATTTGGCGCATCGCCACCCTTTCGACGGGTTCTTGCTTCTCGAGCGGGGTTGCATCGGTTAGGTCCAAACTTCTGCGAGAGGGTAAGACTCGTCACCCCTTACCCAGGTGTACCTGCCCTGTCTACGGCTGCATCGGTTCGGTCCGACCTCTTAGGCCGATCAGGTATACCACATCACGCGTGCGTAGATCTTATCAGCTTACTGGGGGCGATCTATCATCAGTTCGTGCTGCATCGGTTTGGTCCGACCTACTGAGCTGCCAGCGATAAATCGTTCCTGCTAGGTTGATGTTTTTGCGCAAGTGTCTTATCGAATGTATAGCCATAAGTTATCTATTACATCACAGTTCATTAGGTATCTATCGCTTGTTGATCCTTATTATATTAATCTATGCTGCATCAGTAGTCTGAACTACTAGATTGATAATAATAATATCCTTGACGAGCCGATCGGTGCATATGCGATGTTCTATCGGAGTGCTTAGCCGATAGGTTATCTTTCTATAAAGCCGACTGTATTATCTTTACTATTTTGGTCATCTATATTATCATCGGTTTCTAGCCGATGCACATGTGTTTCCTTGGCAGTCGGCTAGCTTACTATTCTGCCTATTTATTTTATCATCGGCTCTAGCCGATACACATGTATACTGACAGCTTAACCTATTTGCTTATAGCGTTATCGGTTTCCTAGCCGATACACAGGTGCCATCGCCATCGCTACAAGCCTACATCAGTCCGTATCGGCCGATAGCCGATGTGCAATTGCTGCTGACCCGGGCACGAGCACAAGCGAGGACAAGGCCCGGGTACAGGCAAGCGATGTGCGAGCACTGTTGGCGCCGTCGGCTGAAGGAAGACTTTATCGGCTTATCGGCCGATCGCTGCTGGTAGCCGGACGCGGGCACGAGGTCCCGGCTCGGGCAACAGATGAGAACCCGAGCTGGGCAACAGGCGAAGACCCGGCGCGGACACAGGCGAGGGCCCGGGCAAGTCGGGGCAGTCGGTTCAGGGGAAATCGGTACAGGAGCTATCGGCAATCGGTTGGAAGGAGTCTACATCAGTATGTCGGAAGATTGATTCACTGAATTAATATTTTCTCCTTGTCAATTATTGGGTCAAATTGACTGGCACGCCTGCGAACCTCAAGATTTTAGGACCTGCACTGGAGCTAAGCAGATCTCCCAGGCCTTCGTATGTTCAATCGCATCAAACCAGATCATCAGCAAGCTTCTTGGCACACCCGGTGGTTTTTGGTGCGAACACACCCTAGGTCCTGGGTTCGAATCCCCATGGAGCAAATTTCATGCTGGGTAAAAAAGTCACTCACTGATCCTCTTGGTCGGCATGGGTTTGAGCCTCAAAGCATGGGGTTAAGGCTCGAACCAAAAGGGGCAGTTTTCATGACCGGGCTCCGGTTGAGGTTTTCTTAGTGAAATACGAATTGCAGGAGGGAGGAGCAAAGATGCCCGTGGCTCAGCACTCTCTTGAGGTTTAGGCATGCGCATGGCGCGGCGAGCGAAGCCCACGAGGATTCTCGCCCTGTTCTTTTAAGCTCATAGCCTTTTGGCTTATATTTCGTTTTTCGTTAGCACGTTTTCCAAAATGTAAAATGGTATATTATTTGTAAAAACTTTTTATACGTAAGTATCTCTAAAAAATTACATAGATCTATTTTTCAAGTTTCTAATAATTAATATTTAATTAATCACACGCTAATGATATTTCTTGTTTTACGTATGGCTTATAAGCCGCACAAATAAAACCTTCCCGATCACGCCCTGTCTAATTCTTCAAGGAGGCCAACGCCATATCTAGACTCTGAAGTGAGTCTACAGTCTATGGTATATATCATTCCAGTCCTAAATGGTAACCAATCAATATATTTGCAAAAGCCACCTCGATATCTCCTAATCACCTCATCCCCATTTATCAATCAAAAGCTCTACTATTCCTGAATGCATCACTTCACTGATTTAAGACTCTTCTCCGTTCTGTCCCTCCCTTCCGGTTATGCTGTTCTTGAATACAACCCTTCACCAGGGTTCACCTTACCACAGCAGGGGGTTTGATGAATTTTATTTGAATTCAAATTTAAAAAAAAATAAAAAATAAAAAAAATTCCTATAAGTAGTACATAATTTCTATTGCTATCTAGTGAACGAAGTTTGTGAATATAATAGAGTTTACTTTATATTTTGGAGCTCTATAGAAATTAAAAATTTTAAGAGATGAATTGGGATACAATTTCTACGTTGTTTAAGTGTAAAAAAAATAGAATAAGGGTTATGCAAAAAAACAATATTACATTATTTTTCTAGAGATATCCACAATTTTTCTGAATTTTTCATAATTTTCTAGAATTTTTACTATATTTTATATTTTTTCCGTAATTTTTTCTTTTCACATTCAATATACCACGGCTTACCGCACATTAATCCCGACTTACCGCGCACAGTTCAAAATTTTGAATTCAAAATTTTGAATACAAATTTGTCACAGTTATTACATAATAACCATGCTACCGCCGGGGCGGTAAACACCCTACCGGCAAGTAGAGTGAACCCTGTCCTTCATCATTGATTGAACTAGTTAATGGCTACTGTCGGAGGATGAAATCTCGACGGCGGGAAGTCAGGAGACCCCCCTTTGAGATTCGGCCAGGGGAGTGGTTCTCAGGTGGAGCTAGCGTCAAGCGGAAGAAGAGAGATCAGCGCTCGGGGCGGAAACAGAGGGGCCCGAGCTGGAAGATAGGGGTCCGGACCGTCCGAACCGCGAAGACCGCAAGCGAGAGAGAGAGAGAGACAGGGGGCGTTTTATACAGGTTCGGGCCGCCGGAGCGTAATACCCTACTCCTGTGTGTGTGGTTGGCTATCTGTGGTAGATGAATGTGGGATTGCGGTTACAAATGGACCCTGCGGGGAGCTCGGAAGCTAGCCCGGGGACTTGAGACTTCGAGAGAGAGAGAGAGCCAGGAGCAAGAGCTGCCTGGGTGACCTGAGGCCCGAACTGAGTCTACCGAGAGAGAGGCATGGATCCTCCTTTATAGGCGAGGGGAGTCCACAGTGCCGGTCATACGCGGTGAGAGAGGGATACGCTACATCTTGTCGTGCCGGTCGGCGCCTGCCTGCTGCGCCGTGCCTGGAGGAGTGTTCAATCGCCGCCTGCCCGGCGGCTGCGGGCGGCTAGAGCTGGTCTGCTGTCGCCTTGTCGGGTCTGCTTGTCTTGTCGCCGACTGCTGCAGGCGGCTGCCCCTGGAGATGCTGTCGGGAGACAAGCGGGAGGCGCCTTGTCGCTTCACCATTAATGCAGGTATATTTGGGAGCTTGGCGCATGGCCTGTCGGGGACCGTCGTGTGGGCCCCGGGGCGGAGCCGAAGGAGAAGGCGCCCCGGGGACGAGCCCGGGGCCGAAGGAGACGTCGCCCGGGAACGTGTCGGGGCTGATGGCGATGGTGCCCCCGGGACGAGCCCGGGGCGAAGGAGAAGGCACTCGGGGACGAGCCGGGGCGAAGGAGACGTCGCCCGGGAACGTGTCGGGGCTGATGGCGATGGTGCCTCGGGACGAGCCCGGGCCGAAGGAGAAGGCGCCCCGGGACGAGCCCGGGGCCGAAGGAGACGCACCTCGGGGATGTGCTCGGGCCGATGGCGATGACGCCTCTGGGGAAGCTGACGTGGCAGAGGATCCACGCGTCCCCCCGGACTGTGGGAACCCCCAGTCCCGTTTCGCCGACAGTGGCCCCTGGCCCTGTTGCTCGGCCGGAACCGCTCCCGGCAGGAACTGGGCCACGTCTTTGAAGAAACGGGGGGACGCTGGGTCCGCCTGGTTCATCTTGAGCTGGTGGAGTTTGATGACTTGTTGCGCAGCCTGGACATGTGGTCGGGAACAAATACGGGCGATATGCGCCCGGGTCCCGGGCTTCGCCAGCGAGTTCTTCGTTACGACCGCGGGCCGGAGATCGCGGCGGCAGAGGGGTGCGCCGTCCGATGGGAGTCGCCACCGGATCCGCCGCCGACGAGTCCTCCTGCGCCTGGTCCGAGATAGAGGCGCGGGAGAAGGAAATATTTTCCCAAGAAGAAAGCGCTCGGGCCCAAGAGGCCGGGCTCGCGACTCGGGGGTGTGAGTTCGCCGCGCGCGAGGAAATCGCGGGGAAATCGCGGGATTTCGCGAGGAAGTGGCGGCAGCTTGCGTGGGAGTCGCGGTAGTTCGCGAGGACGTCGCGGTAGTTCGCGAGGAAAGCGCGGGAGGCCGTGGTCGAGCCCGCTGCCCCGGAGGCAGGGTTCTTCGACCGCGGCGATCATCTCGTAGAGCTGATGCTTGGCGAAGAGGTTGAGGAAGGCGCGGTCTCCTTCTGACGCCATGCGCGGCCGCCTTCGGGGCTCGGGGGGCCCTCCATGCCCCCGAGTGCTCCCTTCTGACGTGCCGGGTCCGGTCAGAAGTAACCGGTGACCGCAACCCGTGCGACCGGGTCTTGCTCGTGCTTGCGCTCCGATTTTGCCTGTCTTGTACAAAGAGAGGTATTTGCATATGTATATGATCATGCATATATTTTTTTGTACCTTGGTTATTGTGTTGTTCGGAGGTCGCTGGTGTTCGGAGCTTGTGTCCGGGAACGCCGAGTGCCGGGCGTCGTCCGACAGCGAGATCCAGCAGCTGCGAGTAGCCGTCGGGCCTATGGCCCCTGTCCGGGCCCTGGCACCGCCGCCTGCCCGGGAACTCGGTCCTCGGGGCAGCGAACGCGACGGTCGCCCGCCCGGGACCGGTTCCCGGGGCGCGAGTCTTGTGGAGCGGCAAGGCCCGCAGGTTCGGCCTGTCCGTCTTCGGGATCCGGAGGTCTTCGTGCCCGGGCACCGGTTGGCCTAGGGGGCACAGCGATGCCGCGACACAGGCTCTACATGATGAACCGTGAGAGCATTGGCTGTTCCCTGTATTCCATGCTGCGAGCTGTTGCGTCTACCACTCCTAGGGGCCTTTCGTGGTGCGACCGAGCGGTGGAAAGGATTGCGCATAAGGAATCTACCCCTAGCAGCGGAAAACCGAGCCGAAGCCAACAGAGCGGGGCACCGAAGCCGGGGCTTAGACGATGTCCGGGGTTTAGCAGATGGGATACGGTAGCTCGCTGGTAGGGAATAGATGCTTAGGCGCAAACACAGCACGCACGGGCGCGACCCGATTATGCCCGGGGGGAGATCGCATGATCGCGACGCAAAGAAAGGATAAGGGCACGAGCGGGAAGATAATAAAAGTATTACTATGGAAAGCGAATGCGCATCGGCCTCGATCAGTGCTGAGGTTTAGAGGCACTTACAGGATGTGTTTTCAGGTAGTATTTGTGATGATGCTTCCAGGCTTACGAGCCGGTTGGGAAGTTCGATCACAGGGAGGGGCTTCCCACGGGGGGAAGATTTCATTCGACCGTAAGAAGATACGGCGGAGATTCGAACCCCAAACCTGAAGCGATGGGCCCGAACCTGACGCCAAGGATAGCGCTTGAGGCCTAGCTGGTAACGAGCGACGCGGAGCGGAGCGCGCCACCTTCGTCCCTCGAGGAGGTCGAGGTTGTCGAGCTGCCTATTGTCGTGGTTGATGTTTGTCGATGTAGGGTTGTGCCCGAGAGCCGAAGAAGATCTGGCGACAGAATGGCTTCGGCCCGGTACACCAGGTAGAAACTATGTCTCCCCGGGCGCCCGGCTTGGGGTGATATGAATCGTCCCCAGGACCGCCGGGGAAAGATCTACTTAGGGATGGACCTCGGACTCGCTTCCCTCGCGAGCCCCGAGACTAGGGAGAAGCATGCGCTCGGGACCCGAGGGCCCCAGCCAGCGCTGAAGGTATGTGTCCGGGACCCGGGGGCCCCGGACTGGAATACGTTTTTGATATAAGCCGGGTTCCGGGGGCCCGGGCTTGAATATGGGATGTGAGACGACCTTCCGGACGCATTCTCGCCGGGGCGGTGCTGTCCGGGCTTCACGCCCTATTCCGGGTGTCGCGTTCCTAGGCCTGCACTCGCCTTGGCGATGCCGCCCTGGTTCGGCTCCTCGGTGTCGGACCCGGGGCACGGATTCGGGAATCCGTGCCTCGGCTCAAATATGTGCCCGGGACCCAGGGAGCCCCGGACTGAAATGCGACTTGATATGTATTGTTGCCATGTGCCCGGGCACGGAGGCTGGGTAAGGACATGGACCGCGTCGGGACGACTTCCCCGGACCCGCCCTTGCCGAGGCGATGCTGTCCGGATACTCGCGCCCTGTGTTGGTCATTCCGGGTGCCACGTTCCTAGGCGCGCACTCGCCTTGGCGATGCCGCCCTGGGTCGGGCTCCTCAGAGTCGTGCCCGGGGGGTAAGTCCCAGGCCGTACGTTTGCCGGCGAGGGGCGCTCTGCGACGCACGCCACGATTGCTGCCTGCGGAATATGATTGGTACGTGCCCAACCATCAACTCGTGTGTCATGACCTGAGGCCATGGCGCGAGGAGCGGGCACGAGCCCCGCTACCGAGGGCAGCGAGGATGCTCTCTGGTTCTGGCCTGCCAGGGGCCGTGCTCGGGCTCGGCTTCCCTTGCGAGGGTGCGAGCTCTTGACACCGGGAGAAGATCCTCAACCGGGAGCGGCCTGCCCGGACCTGCGCTCGACATGGCGGCGTGGTCCGGACTATCACACCGGGACCCGGAGGCCCGGGCTGAGTCGGGACGAACCGCCCGAACTTGCCATCGCGTCCGATGGAGTCGGGCAGCCGTACCCTATGTGTGTCCGGGACCCGGAGGCCCGGACTCTGTCGGGTCGAACCGCCCGGACTCGCCATCGCGTCGATGGAGTCCGGGCAGCCGTACCCTATGTGTGTCGGGACCCGGAGGCCCCGGACTCTATCGGGTCGAACCGCCGGACTCGCATCGCGTCCGATGGAGTCCGGGCAGCCGTACCCTAGGACAAGGGAAAAGGGGAAGATTTCTTCTAATAAGGAGGAGAGATTTCATTAAACCAAAAGCCGACCAAAGAACCAGAACCGGTATAGTCGACGCTTCCCGGGAGCCAGGCTCCGACCGGGGCTAGATACGCACCGGGAGCAAGGGTTCGACCGGGGCTTAATATGCGCGCCCGGAGCAAGGGCTTCGACCGGGCTCGGCCTACTGCCGCTCCTCGAGGCGTTTGGCCAAGCGTTTCGACGGCGCGCACTCCGTCAGGTCGTGCCGGTCCGTCTGGTGGAAGGCGCACCATCCTCGGGCCATTTCCGGCGGCGGCGGCGCACGTGCGGCCCTTTGCCGTTACCGCCGTCGTCGTCCTCGTGGCGATGTCGCCCCGGGGGCTGGCCGCAGCGGCCAAGGCGGAGCTCTCAGCGGCCGCCTTGGCTTTCTGGCGCTTCCTCCTGTCCCGGCGCGAGGCGGAACGCGAGGACTCGCCGGCTCCTGCATGATTGCCAGCGGTGATCAGGCGATGGGCCGTACCTACGAGGTCGGCGACTTCACCGAGCCACCGCCTTTCCCGGCCGCTGCCCCCGGTGGAAGCCGGGGGGTGGCGCAGGAGAGCCTTCGCCGCTAGGAGGGCTTCCTGCGGCGTCGCCGGCTGGATGTCTTGATGGTGGCGCGCCGTGGAGCGGCGCGCTGTTTGCGCCTCACGAATGAGGCCGTGGCGGACCCAGCCGGGCACTTACCGGCTCCCTCCGCGGAGGGAGGTGCCGAGGCCGCTCGGCCAGGCCGCCACTGGGTGAAGTCGGCCCTTGCAGCGCGCACCGCGCGCCCCCAGGAAGACGTGGGGGAACGCGGTGAGCTAGCCAGAGGGCTAGCATTGTCCGGCGGGGAGCTGTCGGACTCGTCGTCGGAATCCTGCTGATGATGATGGCCGGTCGCCATGGAGCGCGTCGGTGCTGCCGGCGTATCACCTGAAAAGGAAACTCCCCCTACCTGGCGCGCCAGCTGTCGGAGGATGAAACCTCGACGGTGGGAAGTCAGGAGACCCCCCTTTGAGATTCGGCCAGGGGAGTGGTTCTCAGGTGGAGCTAGCGTCAAGCGGAAGAAGAGAGATCAGCGCTCGGGGCGGAAACAGAGGGGCCCGAGCTAGAAGATAGGGGTCCGGACCGTCCGAACACGGTCCGGACCGTCCGAACCGCGAAGACCGCAAGCGAGAGAGAGAGAGACAGGGGGCGTTTTATACAGGTTCGGGCCGCCGGAGCGTAATACCCTACTCCTGTGTGTGTGGTTGGCTATCTGTGGTAGATGAATGTGGATTGCGGTTACAAATGGACCCTACGGGAGCTCGGAAGCTAGCCCGGGGACTTGAGACTTCGAGAGAGAGAGAGAGCCAGGAGCAAGAGCTGCCTGGGTGACCTGAGGCCCGAACTGAGTCTACCGAGAGAGAGGCATGGATCCTCCTTTATAGGCGAGGGGAGTCTACAGTGCCGGTCATACGCGGTGAGAGAGGGATACGCTACATCTTGTCGTGCCGGTCGGCGCCTGCCTGCTGCGCCGTGCCTGGAGGAGTGTCCAATCGCCGCCTGCCCGGCGGCTGCGGGCGGCTAGAGCTGGTCTGCTGTCGCCTTGTCGGTCTGCTTGTCTTGTCGCCCGACTGCTGCAGCGGCTGCCCCTGGAGATGCTGTCGGGAGACAAGCGGGAGGCGCCTTGTCGCTTCACCATTAATGCAGGTATATTTGGGAGCTTGGCGCATGGCCTGTCGGGGACCGTCGTGTGGCCCCGGGGCCGGAGCCGAAGGAGAAGGCGTCCGAGGACGAGCCGGGCCGAAGGAGACGTCGCCCCGGGAACGTGTCCGGGGCTGATGGCGATGGTGCCCCCGGGACGAGCCCGAGGCCGAAGGAGACGTCGCCCCGGGAACGTGTCCGGGGCTGATGGCGATGGTGCCCCCGGGACGAGCCCGGGGCCGAAGGAGACGGCGCCTCGGGGATGTGCTCGGGGCCGATGGCGATGACGCCTCTGGGGAAGCTGACGTGGCAGAGGATCCACGCGTCCCCCCGGACTGTGGGGACCCCCAGTCCCGTTTCGCCGACAGCTACAGACTAGATCTTAAATAGAGTTTTTTAAGTGTATCCTAATTTATTTTTTTTCTTTTTGTTTACATGACGTATCCCATCTGACTAGCAAAAAAATGAAGCAAATAAAAGGGGAAGGCTCTCTTAAATTTGCACCTTTCAGTACCAAAATGTCGCCAGAGTCTAGATTGGTTGGCAGCTCACCGGTTTCTTCCCAAAAAGGACTTGTCCACTTCACTTGTTGCCTTCCTAATCAATGGAAAGATATAGCAAACACCGCCCAAGTCTGACCATCTCAAGCCAACCCACGGCGACTGACGGACTGTAATGCAAAGTCTAGTAAAAAAAGTCAGAGTCCCAAACTTTGGGAGAGCCATTATTTTGCTTGACGCGGATCAATTCATCACTCACCAAACAGAAAATAGCTACTACCTACAAGTCTCCTCATTTCAACTAAAAAACACACTATATATACCGAAATTTTTATACGTAAAAAGTTAATTTATATATTTGATTTGGATTTAGAATTAGAGTTCCGACAGAAAAATTTTATACACATAAACTTTTTCAAATTCTACATTGTAAAATGTTTTATATGTATAAAGTTTTATGTATGAAGTTTATATATCCGATTCAGATTCGGATTAATCGAAGTTACGTATGTAGAATGTCTATATGTCAAAAATTTTGTGTATAAAGTTTATATGTATAAAGTTTATGTATATAAACTTTTTAGGACACTACCTCACGGTGGACCGAAAGCATGTGGACCGGGACGAACATGTTCCGTAACCTACCATTTTATTGTGGCACTCCTATAACAAATTATAGAGTGCATTAAGCGTAAGCACGGGAAGATACTCCTTTCGTTGAGAAACACATAACGTGTATGTACTTCAAGAGGTCAACATTTGTGATTTTTAACTAATAACCAACCTATATATATGTTTAGTGCCATATAATTTGCATTTCGAAGCACTTATTTAAGACGCTAATTTCGTAGCTGTTGACATACTATAGAAGTTTACATGAAAGACCATATAAACTAAGAACTAACCTACCTTATGTTTCTCAAGGGGCGAATAATTAATCGTGTCAGCTAGTGATAAATTATTCGGTCTCTCGAAGGTGTTCATAGAAATAACGTGTGCGTGTATACGTTTACAAAGGTGAGTATATACGTGTATATATGACACGCATATATATGCTACCTGCAACAGTATCAAGCAAACAAAGAGCTACTACTGTGTATATCCAACCCAGCCAAATAGTAGTAGGCAGCAAGCAACAAAGGCTTGCGATCCTTCTACGGAGCGCAGAGTTCGTACAAGACTCTCACCCAGCGAAGCGCGAATCTCTCAAATATTAAAAAAATATTAAAAAATCGAGTAAACTTTATATTAATAATTTAAAACTTTCATCTCTAATTTTAAAACTTTCAATTCAATTTTCAAAACCTTCAACTCAAATTTAAAAACTATCAACTGAGAATTTTAAAAAATCTACTCAAAATTTGAAATTTTCAACCCAAAATTTAAAACTTTTACTTAGATTTTCAAAACTTTTAACTGAAATCTAAAACTTTTAACTCTACTTATTTGTATTAAGAATCATTAAGCACTAACCATACTTTTAACTCTACTTATTTATGTATTATCTTATATAATTAAGAATCATTAGTGCTAAACTAATGATGGTTAGTGTTAACAGGGCACGGCTGCCGGCCGCACGCGCGACTTAACCAATCAGCACGCGCGGGGGCGGGCGCGAGCGCGCCTGAGCCCAGTTCATCACTCACCAAACAGAAAACAGCTACTACACTAGGTACAAAGTCTCCTCTTTTCAACTGAAAACAAACTTTAGTTGCAGATCCAAATCCAATAGAACCACCGGTTGATGAAACAGAAAGTTGTAAGCCGCCCTACCTTGTTCTCTCCTTTCTGGTAAGACTTCGCTCTCCAAATTAACTATGTCCCTCCCCTTCTTTCTTGCCATCCCAATCCCAACCCATGGAGAAACAAAATCCTCTCTGAAATTCCTTTCTATTCAACCTCTTCATCTTGTATTATCTGTACTGAAATTTCCCTCCTGCAATGCAGATTGAGGAGAGGAGGGAGCTTCACAAATTGCAATGCTTCTTGCTTGTGACGGCGATGCACAAACCGCAGACAATGGCGACGCCCCGATGCTCACCAGCTACCGCGCACAGTCACCGCCGCTCATCGACAAGCCGCCCCGCGCGCACTGGCTCAGGCAGCTCAAACTGTGGCGCGGAAATGCCGACGACGACGACCCGTCCCACGGAATCGCCATCGACTGGAGCTATGTGCGTTCCACGAGCAAGGAGTGGATCACCAACCCCATGAACATCGCGCTGCTTTTGTGGCTTCTCTGCGTCGCCGTCTCCGGCGCCATGCTCGTGCTGCTCCTCCTCGGCCTGCTCGACGGGGTTCCCACGCCGGCGTCGAGAACCACTGGATCGAGATCAACAACCAGGTCCTCAACGCGCTCTTCACGCTCATGAGCCTCTACCAGCACCCCGTCCTCTGCCACCACCTCTTCCAGCTCTGCCGCTGGCGACCCGCCGACGAGGCCGAGCTCCGCGCCGCCTACTGCAAGGACGGAGCCGGCCTGCGCCACGGGGAGCGCGCCCACATGGCCGTCGTGGTGGCGCTGCTCCACCTCACCGTCGCCTGCCAGTACGTGCTCTGCGGGTTGTACTGGGGATACACAAGAAGACGCGGCCGGAGCTCGTGGAGAACGGCTTATTCGTGCTCGGTGTCGTCGCGCCGGTCATCGCCGTCGTGTACACCGTGTGCAGCCCGCTCGGAAAAGACAACAACTGCGACCTCGCGTGCCCCGACGCCGGTTCGGTTACCCAAACCTCACCGCCACGGGGCACGCCGTGGTCGAGCCGGAGTGGGCCGGAGGCATGTTCGACTGCGGCGGCGACGCGACGGCGGGGTGGCTCTCCCTCTCGTGCACTTCTGCTCTTCGGGTGGAACATGGAGCGGCTCGCTTCGGCAGCATGTTCATGCACACCCGCCACTTCGTGCTGCTGTGCTTCGCCACTGTGGGTGCTCGGCGTGTCGGCGCTCCACATCCACGACGTGGGCATCGCGACACGGTTGGCGGCGCCGGGCGCTGCTCTGCGTGTGCGGGCTGCTCTACGGCGGCTACTGAGGATCCAGATGAGTGGAGAGGTTTGGCTCCCGGGGAGCACGGCGTGCTCGGCTCGGAGTCGGTGACGGACTACGCCCGGTGGCTCTTCTGCTGCGCCGTTCGCGGCTGCGCAGGAGGTGCGCACGGCGAGCCTCTACCACATCGACGGCGAGACCTTCTACAAGAAGATTTCTATTGATGATGCTGAAGAGGAGGAGAGGCAGCCATTGTTGGCGTCACACCATGTCCAATTCCATGCATCACCAGATGCGATGATAGCTACAGATGGATCGAGTGATCATGTGGTGATTGTTCATGAGGAGGTGGTTCCACCGGCTGTGCAGATTTGTGAGCAGTCGTTGAAGCTGATAAATCTGAAGAACTCAGTGCAGTTCATCATGAGAAGATGGGTTCGCCTCTTCCGGAATCAGTGATTGTGGATGATGCTGAGCTACCCAGTTTGTCTGATGTGAAGCTGGACGGTGGACAAGGTGAAGAGACTGATAAATGTTGTCACTTTGGTTTCTTTGCTTATTCTTCTCTACACCAGGGGATTCATTCGTTAGAGAGGCACGGAAAATGCATACAAAAGGATAGAGATGCCATAGATAGATCACTGAATTCCTCTTCTTTCTCCTTTTTTTTGTTGGTTTTGATTGAGAGGAAGTTCATTCTTGGGAGTTTGGGTGTACAAAGGCATACATGCTGGCATAAAGATGCCACAGGATTCAGTGGTTGTATATTTGTAGTCCATTCTCAGCTGCAATTGCAACCTGAAATAGTGAGTCTCTAGTGCAATTATATCTGCTTGTTTCAGTTTGCCCAGTGTAGCTTGTGTTTCAGCAAACTAACTTGGGGTGGTTCTACAAAGATGTTGTAGTTTCAGTTAGAAATTAGAATCCTTCTGAAATTCTCAGTACAGCTTCTGAAGTTTCAGTTTGCTCTTAGTTTCTCCATGCTGACATACAAGTGTTCAAGCGTCAGAAGGAATTGAATTGTAGTACAATTGTAGTAAGCAATTGCAGTTTGGAAATCTTAGTTTGTTTCAGTTATCTCCAATGTAGCGTAAGCTACTGAGTGGTAACATGATGAACTATCATATGAACCAATTGTTCCTCTAATCTAATGTTGAAGCGCTAACTATGAATAGCGAAACATCGTTATCTACCACCTGTAAACTGAAAGCATTTATAAACACAGCATGCTTGAGACTGTACACCTGCCTGACTATATGGACTTGAGATAACCTGAAAGAGACTTTTGGCTGTTTTGCAGCCATAACCTGAAAAAGAAGCCCAGTATCAAAAGGAGTTAAGCCAAGTTTGAGAAATAAAAGTTTATGAAATTCAGCTTTGACCTGTTGGCATGTAGTATTACTTTTCGGATTAAAATAGAGATGAAAGTGTTGACCGGAGCATGCCAACAGGTGACCAGTTTCAGCTGTTCTGTTGTGTTGTATTCAGTTGTGATAACAAAGGTGACTTATTCTCGATCATCATATCATACGGTAGCAGTCTAGCAAGCTATGGCGCCAAATGAACTGAGGCGAGTCAGCATACAAAACAAACAATACAGTCATGGCGAGCCAACGTTGATTCCTGAAAATGAGCATGTATGGAAGAAATTCTGGACGCCCATATTCTTGGACTATGTCTTCTACTACTAGTCATTTAAAAAGACACCAGTATGTTCTAGTCGTTTTGTTCCATCATCAGAGTGTTAATATACTAAGTGGTCACGCTTAACTGTTTTGACCGATCCACCCCGGTCAGTCCAATCCGGCCGGTAATTAAACAAGACGAGGTTGGAATACGCAGGCACACAAGAACAGAACGTCAGCTTGAACCCGAGGCTGACCTGACCTGACAATTTTGACAAGAATGTCAGCTAGCTGCGATCCCTTTCATTCATCGTACTATATGCATGCATATATATTGTCGATCAGCTCCATGGTTTTGATTTCGAGGCACTTTCTCCTATTCTTATTCTGGTTCTTAATCCCCCTCTGCTGCAACTAGCTAGTAGCAGATTTTCTGCAACTCTTCACTGCACAAGAGAAACTTGCAACAACATGGAATCACAAGAACAGCATGAAGACACCGATGAACTGCAGAAGCAGGAGCAGCACAAAGAGGAGGAGAAGAAGAAGAAGAAAGAGAGGCTCCTTGACTTCCTCCGGGCCGCGCCCTCCAAGCCACCATGGTTCTCCGGCGCCCTCCTCACCCGCCTCGCCTCACTCCGGACCACAAAACCAGCATCTTCCCGCCTCCCGGCGTTCGCGCGCTCTGTCGACTGGCGCGCCCTCCGCGCCAAGTGCCTCGCGTGGGTCAAGCACCCTATGAACGCAGCTTTGCTCGTCTGGCTCGCCTTCGTCGCCGCCGGCGTCGCCTTCGTCTTCCTCCTCATGACTGGCGCGCTCAACTCCGCCGTGCCCGACGCCTCCCGCCGCCGCCGCTGGACCGAGGTGGCCAACCAGATGCTCAACGCGCTCTTCACCATCATGTGCGTCTACCAGCATCCCAGGCTCTGCCACCACCTCGCGCTCCTCCTCCGCTGGCGCGCCGCCGACGTCGCCGAGCTCCGGGCCCTATACTGCAAGAACGGCGCCGCCGGCCTGCGGCGCGAGCGCCTCCACGTGGCTGTCGTCGTGCTGCTGCTCCACGCTACGTGCTTCGCGCAGTACGGCTACTGCGCGCTCTTCTGGTTCTTCCGCTCCGACACGCGCCCCGACTTGGCCGTCAACCTCTGCATGGCGCTCGGCCTCGGCGCCCCCGTGGCCGCCGGCCTGTACATGGTGTACGGCCCGCTCGGCCGGAAGATTGTGCTGATCCCGGCGTCCACCGACGAGGAGGCCGCGGAGGCGCACGCCGAGGCAAACGCAATGGCGCTGACCGCGCAACGTGACGATAACAGCAACAGGGTGGTGGTCTCCAAGCCGGAGTGGGCCGGCGGGCTGTTCGACCTTGGCGACGACCCAACGGTGGCGGCGCTGTCGCTGTCGTGCACGTTCTGCGTGTTCGGGTGGAACATGGAGCGCCTGGGTCTCGGCAACATGTACGTGCATGTGTTCACGTTCGCGCTGCTCTGCGCGGCGCCGGTGCTGGTGTTCGCGGTGGCGGCGCTCAACGTCCACGACGACACGCTGCGGTTCGTCGTCGGCGCCACGGGCGCGTTGCTGTCCGTGCTGGGCCTCACGTACGGCGGGTTCTGGCGCGCGCAGATGCGGAGGCGCTTCGGGCTGCCGGCCGACCGCTGGTCCATGTGCGGCAGGCGGGCCACGGCGGCAGACTACGGCAAGTGGCTGTGCTGCGCGCCGTGCGCGCTGGCGCAGGAGGTGAGGACGGCCAACCTGTACGACGTGGAGGAGGATGTGTTGTACGAGAAAGGTGGCGAGGAGGAGGAGGCGTCGTCGTCTAAGCCGGCAGCAATGGCGCCTCTGGAGAGGGAAGGCTGCGTCGTCGCTGTTGATGCGCCGCCGCTGCCGATGAGAATTGAGAAAAAGGATTGTGTCGTGCTAGAGATGGGTCAATGAAGTGATCCTTCACTCGTTCTCGTCTCTAAAATCAGAATAGGCACCCTGGTTTTGACTAAACAATGAACATTGGAGTCCTTTTTGTTCTTCATTACAAGAGACATTCCAAAATATACCTGAATATGTTCACGCGTAGAACTACTCATCACCTTGTTAATCAAACACAACACTGCATCATTATTTATTCTGACGACGATCCACCGGCGCTACGTGAACCCAACGACGGAGTCAGAAATTACTGAAGACTAGAGCGCTCTAAGCTAGGACTCAAATAATAAATTATTGGTTTTCTCCAAAATTTAGTGGTGATTTAAGAGAATTTATACATGGTTATGGAGGTAAGCCGAGGGCTCAAGCCCTAGCTGCCCTAGGCCTGCCTCCGCCCGACTGAACCTGATGTTGAGTCCGAGCTTGCGGCGCGATAGTCGACTCGTGTAAGGCCATGTTCTTTTTTTTTTACGTTATTTGCCGGATTATTTATCCCATGCTTCGAAAAATCGTTTTTCTTTAAGAAAGACTTTGTTATATACTCCCTCGGTTTGAAAGTATAAGGCGTCCTTTTGTAACGCCTCTCTCCTGTTAACTAATATAAGCTAACATAAGAGGAACTCTTTTACCTACAATATATGTATCGGTCTCAAAAGACTAGTTGGTACATACATGACATCAGTGGATCATCGTTAAGCCTGCTTTATTTATTTTAACATAGTCCTTACATCGGTTGTAGCCTCAGACAGAACCTGAGACATACAACGACACATTACAAAAGTCGGCAATGGAAAAAAATACGGATAGACCTAATACCCACAAGCAAAAGGTTAGGACCTAGACCGCAACCCTAAAACTTGTTGTACTCAGCTTGCTCCTGAAAATATCTGCTGAGAGTAGGGTCTTTATCTTCGTAAACTTCTGAGGGAAAATTTGGCAAGGATGAGTACATGAGGTACTCAACAAGTCACGGAAATAAGTGGCATGCAAAGTTTAGCAAAAAAGGTTATGGTTTATTTTGCAAACATGATATTTAAATATTTTGAGTTTTCGGAAAAATTCTAAGTGTGCTCTTTAAGTTGTCGGAAAGAAGCTCACGCTTCAATCCATTCTGTGAGTTACTTTACAACAACTCATCACAATTAAGTTAATCGGAAAGAGACTCGCGTCTCGACCCATTCCACAAGTCGGGGACTTATCACATTTTCCGATTCGGAGCGTACTCTCCTGTAGTACCTCCATTTACGTGTATTCTCATTTTCAAAACCGTTGATTAACTCAAACAACTCAATTATGGTGCTATTCAACACCTCGGGTCACACATGCCCGTTTCAGGCCACACGGGCTATCTATTAGTCACACAGATCGATTCTGGTAACGAATCCCAACCCATAAAACAATTGCACAAACATTTGAAAAAATAAAAACTACGCTAGAGGAATCACTTCACATCTATGTAACGCCCTAGCGTTTAGGCGTAAAAATAATTTAATAAAAGTTCGTAATTGCGAAAATTGAATTTTACTTGTTGATGTGCCGTATGTCGAGATCTCATCTTTTCCCTCGCTGGATCAATCCCGCAACCGACAATCAACTCTTTCTCCTGGGAACCGATTCCGAGAAATACATCGCCGTCCTCAAAATCCCCAATCAGCCCTTGAGAAATCATTCTCCCTTTCTTCCAATAAAGTCACAAAAATACAAAAATCAAATTCCTAATTTAGTCCTCCAAATAGTCCAAAGAAAATATATCTCCTTAATCCTGGAAATAGTGAAAACCTCTTGTTCCCCTGGGCCTATCTCCCTGGCTCGTTACTGTGCAATCCATCTCCCCGGCCAGTGCCGAACTCGCCATCTTCCCGGCGCCGACACCTGTCCCCCTTTCCCACGCGCGCGAGCGGAGGACATCGCCCCTATTCCTCTTCCTCGCTTGGCTCTCTTTTTTTTTCTCTCTCTCTCTCTTCCTCTCTCGCGATCTCGCTCGCCACTCGACGTCGTTGATTCAAACACCTATGTCGCACCTTGGATTCCCCCGTTCCCGCCCGCGCTAGCCTGTCGTGGCCGACCGGGAGGACCGCTGCCGTCACCATTCTGTGCCGACGACCGGCGTGCCTTCGCTCGCTGCCAAATTGGCCTCGCTGCTTTTGCTGTCACCCCCGCTCGCGTCACCGCGGTCGCCGCTAGCCTCCAAGCAATGGATGCCTCCCCGCGAGCCCGTCCGCCTCGCCGCCAGCATTTGCCCTCACTTTTCCTCCTCCCGCCCCTGCTTTTTGAGCCACCTTTAGCACAGCTCTGCTGAGCCCTCTCCACCTCCTGTCCGCTAGCTCAACGGGATGAAGACTGTGTGACGCCACCATGGCCGGTCCGCCGTCCTCGCGAGGACCGCGCCAGCGCGTCTCTCCACAGGAAATCCCCAAGCCGCCCCTGCGTCACCAGCCTCGCGGGACACCTATAAATCCTGACCGCCATCGCTCTGTCTCCCCTTCCCAACTTCCACTGCCGTCGCAAGCCTCGGAGCCCCTGCGCCTCGCCGAGCTCGTGGAGCACCGAAGCCGCCATCGATATCTTGGTCTCCCCTGCTTCGCCGTTCGCGCCGAGGCATGAACGATCACGTTCGTGCTGCCGGCAAACCTTCACAGCGCCCCTTCGCCCCGGTAGCCCTCAAGTCTCGTTCTCCCTTCCATCTCCTCCCTTAGCGCTCGTAGATGTTTGCCGGTGCCCCTTTGGCTCCGGATGCGAACTGTAGGTTCTCCTCCACGGCCGCCGCCTCATCGTTCACTTGTTTGTCGTCACCAGGCGGGTAGAGCCACCCTTTGCCCATCTCCATCTGGGGAAACGCTTCTAGGCGCCCCCAAGAACCTCTCGAAGCACGGAATCGAGCTCCGGGTGGCCGACGATGTTTTCCTCAATTTCTCTTCGGTTCGGTACATCTCCACGATTCCCCAACTTCGATCAATTTCCTACAAATCCGAGCCGTTGGCCTGGTTCCCCTTGTCCACCGCGTCGCTCCGGTGCACTCGCCGTCGTTCGCCTCCACGGGGAGCCGCCACGGTGGTGCCGTGCCACCGTGGGCCGTCGGATGCAAAGTACTGTTCTTCATCAAGCTTTGTCACGCGGCGTTGGACCGGAGAACGATTCCCCGTGGGTTTGCGCACGCACGGTCCCGAAGGTCTGTTTGTCTGCGCGTGAGTCCGTCCAGGGCCGGTGCACCGTGAACGTCGAAGTGCTCCCTGTCTACCGCCCTAGTGTGCCAGCCCTTCCATAAACTGTTTCTTCGTGAACCCAGAGACCGCCAAGCGGACCCCGCTCACCGGCTGGGGCCCACCTGTCATATCTCCCATGCGCCGCCCCAGCCAACTGGGCCGCCTCTCTTGGGCTGGCCCATTCCCGCCGAAACCCCAGCGTGCGCGCTCCACTGACTCGGGCTGGCAGCTAGGCCCCGCCCGGCAGTGGCCTAGAAGAAAAAAATCAGAGAAAAATCCTTTTAATCCCTTCCCAGTATACCAGAAAATACCTAAACCATCAAAATTTCATATCTTCTTCCTCACTCATCCGATTGACTCTGTTCTAGTTCCAGAAATTTTTTTAAAATGAGATATCCCTGTTGGCACACTTAGAATTCCCTAATAGGACTATTATACTAGTCTTTTTATTGTTTTGCTTCGTGACGCGTGTAGTTTCAGAACCCGAGGAGTCTCAAGATGCGGAATTCGAAGACGAAGTTGTAGGACTTGAGCAAGGCAAGTCACCTTTAATCATCTCGAACCCATAATTACGGAACTAAGTAATTTATTTGCCAAATCGCATAACCTAGGGTACACTGTAATTAAATTCTCGGCCGCGGTCGCGAGACGACTGACAGGCCACCGACCCATTTGCTATATGACTTCCTTGATTGATTGTGATCCCCTTAAACATCCTTGTCACCTTCCTTGACAGATTCCGGTACCCGTGCCGACGGGCATGGTTCCGGTGATCGTCTATCAAATTTAAAAATGATTACGATGGGTAAAACTTGGGTTTGCAAAACCTTGAAAAACCCAACGCCTAGGTCGGTGCCTTGAAAATAAAATGATTTGTGAAAACCGCGGTGCGGGGATCGTGCCAGCGGGACAAGTCCCCTGCACTGCAGCTAAGGACCGATTTCTTTGGACTTTCATCCGTGCATACAACAGTACAACCACATGAGTGATATGGGACAACTCCTGGCGGAGTAACGTGTCGCCTAGGGATGCCTTGCGTGCCAATGGACTGTGGATCATACGGGAGGGTGTCGGAGTTGCCTCCTGGGTTCCTGGTACAGCATGGTTAAGGACCTATCCTGTGATTGGTCGTGGACCCCTCCAGTTGGCATAGGGTAACCTAGGTGGACTCTGGAAATTCCTTGTTGCGAAGACCCCTAGTCACCAGTCATGTTCGTTCAATCGCGAGCTAGGTGATAGGGTGAATCACGTCGTGTGGGTAAAGTGTACCCCCTCCGCAGAGTTTTAAACTGTTTGAACAGTCGTGCCCGCGGTCATGGGCGGATGTGAGGTGATTACTTAGCGTAGTTTTGCTTGACAACTGTTTGCGAAGGATGTTTGCGGATTAGGAATCCGATTTCGGAAATGGCGTGATGCTGTCAAGGACAGCCGGGCTGTGGGCCCGACGATGCTGGATCAGGTGGGGAGCTGGATCCTTGAGGCCAACTCTTGAGAGTTGCGCCAATCCAAAGATTGATACAAATCACTCCAATCCGGACGAGGCCGCACCTCGCTCCGATTGTTGAGAAGCACACACTTAGACTATTTTGAAAGCAATTTAAATCAAACAAATTGTAAAACAACCAGCCATTCTTGGAAGCTTGCACTAACCACCTAAGTTTCCATGACTTGTAGAGTACGCTAGTACTCATCCTTGCTCTATATGTACGTATCTATCCCCCCAGTGCCAGAAGGCGAGCTGGATCCAACTGATGAGGAGTTCTTCCAGGAGTAGGCTAGCTTCGAGGAGTTTTAGGGTTTTGGCTTAGTTCCCGAGTCGCGCTTGTAGCTTGGGCGTTCCTGCTTTCCGCTCTTTTGCTAATGTATCGTTGTGAACTCGGGGTATGTCCGCAGTTCCAACTTGGATGTAAGACTATGTCTATTAATAAAGACAAGTTGTGCCATGACGGTTCCATCGCCTGTTGTGCCAGCACTATACTCCTGGGACTGGTACTAGTTTGCAGGTTATTTGCACGATTCGAACTCGTCCTTCACGGAAGGTCAGTTTAGGGCGTGACAATCCACCCATAACCGTGGACACGGCTATTCAAATAGTTTATAAACCTTTGCAAAGGGTGCATGCTCACCCGTCGGCTGCCCCTCCTCTTAGGGAGCGTTCGGCAGTACCAGTTCGGTGGAAAGTTTCATCGCACGCAAAATGAGACAAGTCGTTAGCGTATGATTAATTAAGTTTTATTTATTACAATCTTGAAAAATAAATTTATTTGATTTTTAAAGCAACTTTTAGATAGAAATTTTTTAAAAAAACGCACTGTTTAGTAGTTCGGGAAGCGTGCTCATGGGAAACGAGAGCGTTTTCTCCCCCAACCTGCTAAGCCAAATGCTACCTTAGTTGTTATCGGCACTGATATAAATTAAACTTTGCCATCATCAAGGTTTCCCTCGCTAGCCCGTTGCCTCTCTACTTTGTTGTTGTTGGTACCTTAAAATATCAAAGCTTATCGTCATCAAGATTTTGTTTTTATAGTTTTTAGTATTTTTGTTAGTCACTCCCTCCCTACTCATTTGCTGCCTCTTCGCTCGTCTGCTCGCCGCTACTCTTCGTAGTTATCATCAGCACTTTATAGAATTGAATCTTATTGTCACAGGCTCCATTGCTACTGTCTTACTCCTTTGCCACCCATCGGCCTGCCCTCCCATGGCAACCTCCACCTCCCCTGCTCCTTTGTCGAAGGGGCGGCAAAGGAGCATGCAGTCTATAGGATGCAGATTTGATATTTTAGGTGCATCTTAGTATTTTACCATGCTAAATTGTATTTTTTTCTACTTGATAACAGATTATTGAAATGGATTATTTGTTCCACGTTATGAAAAATATTTTTTTCTTTTTAAAAACATTCTTCTAACTCTTTGAAAAATACTTTTTATTAAAAAAATTTATTCTAATGCATTATTTAGACAATTTGTTTTAAACTATTTATTAAGTTTGTTTTTAAAATATTTAATTTAAAATAATCGATAACAATTATTTGCTTAATAATCTAAATTAAACTGGGTCCGGAAAGTAATCACCCTTGGCAATTAGAGGGCAGAGAATCTTCTAGCTACTCATCAATCTGAAAAAAAAAATTCTAAAATTTCCTCTCTCTGCTTTCTCTAGAAGACGCCATCCATATTTTCTACACGGGTCCTGGGCTATTTACACATGCATGGCAGTGTACACATATGGACCATAATTTCCTTTCCTTAGTACTCCCCCTTTCCTTTCTTCATGGTTAATTACAGGGCCAGCCCTGGAGGCGGGCAAGCGGGGCGGTCGACCTGGGCCCCCAATTTGATGGGCCCTACCCTAGATATACAAACACTAGGTATAGTAGTATTTGGCCTCTTCAAAGCCCAATACAGAAACGTCGCCGGCCTTGAAGTCCTGGCGTCCACAAGAAGGCTGGAGTCATTGAAAAAAAATCTAGCGTCCGCGAGAAGCCACATGCACACGCGACTCGACCTCGACTCTTCGACTCGTCCATGGCGGCGACGCGGACGGCGGACGCGACTACGTGAGACATGCGGCGGCGCGGGCACAGCTGTTGCGCAAGACGCCGGACGATGCGCATGCGCTGTGACTGCGATCTCCGCGACTACGCCGGTACGCGTTAATGCGTATCGTATAATCTAGGTATGCTGTGTGCACTAAGTCCCCGAAATCCTCAAACCCAATGCTAGTGTCTGGTGATTTAATTAGATTAAATTTATGTGATCCCTACTAGCTTGCTCTGAAATTTGTGTGTTAATTTTTCATTTTTTTGAACTAATTGTTTCTCTAAATTTTAACAGTATCATGTCATCAAGAAAGTATGCTTCCGACAGTGAGAAAAGGAAAAAGAGAGCATGAGTGGATGAGTTGATACAATCACAAAGAGGATCCATCCATAAGTTTTTTAAGAATAATTCAGACACTTCAAGAGATCCAAATGAGTTGGCCATAGTTGTTGTGGAGGAACTAGCACATATTATTCCAGAAGATCAAGATGAAGGCCTTTCTAATGACAATGTTGGCATTGACATGGATATTTATGATCCAAGAAATTGGGATAATCTTGATAACAAATCAAGGGATATATTAGTTGAAAAGGGGCCTATTAGAGAAGATGATATTGTATTCCCTTTCGATGATAATTTAAGGCATTTTTCATATTCTCATTATTATAGAAAAATGAGTAATGGAGAGCTACATGACAGAAAATGGCTAGTTTATTCCAAACACTTGGATAAAGTATTTTGCTTTTGATGTAAGCTTTTTAATTCTAAAAATTTCAAGAGTTCATTGGGGAATGATGGGTTTAGAGACTGGAAACATGTCAATGAGAGGTTGAAGGACCATGAAATTAGTGTTGAGCATATTACCAATATGAACTCATGGAATGAATTGAGAATTAGATTGGGCAAACAAGAGACAATTGATAAAGAGTTACAACAGCAAATCTCGAAGGAGAAAGAGCGCATAAGGCAAGTACTGATGAGAATAGTTGCCATTGTAAAATTCCTTGGTAGGCGTAATTTGGCTTTTAGAGGATCTAATGAGCAGCTTTATAATGATCAAAATGGCAATTTCTTAGCTTGTTGTGAGATGGTTGCAGAATTTGATTTGGTAATGCAAGACCATCTCAGACGTATTCAAAATAATGATATTCATTATCATTATCTCAGCCACAAAATTCAGAATGAGTTGATTTCTCTTATGGCTTCTGATATTACAAATTCTATCATCAAGATTATTAAAGAGGCCAAATATTTCTTAGTTATTCTTGATTGCACCCCAGATGTTAGTCATCAAGAACAGATGACTTTGTTGGTTCGATGTGTTAACATGAGTGAAGGTAAAATTGAAATAGAGGAGTACTTTCTTGGTTTCCTGAAGGTAGATGACACATCTGGTTCTGGTCTCTTCAATGTTTTGGTTGATTCCATTAAGTCCTTTGGTCTTCATATTGATGACATTAGGGGACAAGGTTACGATAATGGATCTAATATGAAAGAAAAACACAAGGGGGTTCAAAGGCACTTGCTTGATATAAATCCAAGAGCTTTGTATATGCCATGTGCTTGTCATAGTCTTAATCTTACTCTTTGTGATATGGCTAAGTCTTGTAGTAAAGCTGACGCCTTTTTTGGAATTGTGCAACGGATATATGTCTTATTTGCTGATTCTACTAAAAGATGGCAATTTTTGCTTGATCATGTTGATGGTTTAACTGTGAAATCTTTGTGCAACTGTTAACGCCAAAATTTGGTAAGGCCTTGTATCAGATTCGGTCAAGGGGACGATTGCAGTCGGTTAACAGAAATTGGTTCAAGGAGCAGGCCGAGTCCGAGAAAGAGCCGTGAAGACCGCGCGTGGCAGTTAATTACTATATTTATTAGGAAAAGATTTATCTTTTTTAGGAAACCTGACCTCGTGTCCGGTCAGGCCTTGTTAGCGTTTTTCTTGTTATAATTAGGAAATCATATACCGTGTCTTATAAGGACTCATGTAACTCGGGGTATATATACGTACGCCCGGGCACCTTGTAAATCATCAACCACAGATCAATACAAAATTCGGCGCATCGCCACCCTTTCGACGGGATCCTGCTTCTCGAGCCGGGCTGCATCGGTTAGGTCCGAACTCCTGCGAGAGGGTAAGTCTCGTCACCCCGGCTACCAATCGGCTAGGACTTCCTCGGTTAGGTCCGATATTCTAGTCGGTTTATGGTAGTCGGCTTACCACGATATATTTACTTTATCTATGGCTGCATCAGTTCAGTTTGACCTCATAGATTGATTAGGTATATCACATCACGCGTGTATAGATCGTATCGGCTTACTGGGGGCGATTTATCATCAGTTCGTGCTGCATCGGTTAGGTCCGACCTACTGAACTGCTAGTGATAAGTTGGTCCTGCTAGGCCGATGCGTTGTGTGCAGGCGTTTTATCGGAGTGCATAGCTGGTAAGTTATTTTCATCACGGTCGCATCATATCTATCGGCCTATTGAGGCATCGTTATCATTGTTGGTCTGTGCTGCAACGGTTGGGTCCGATCTACTAGACCAACGATAATAGCTTTCTCTTGATGAGCCGATGGTGTTGTGCGATGGTGTTATCGGAGTGCTTAGCCGATAAGTTATCTGTTAAAGCCGACTACATTTATTCATTGTCTTATTCTATACTCGCTATGTTCAGTAGTCGGCTAGCTTATCAATTATTTATCATTTATGTTATTGCATACTTTATTATATATTCTTGCCTGTATTATTGTTACAATCGGCTAAGGACTAGCCGATGGGTTTATTCTGCCGATCCAAGTACAAGTACCAGCAGGTTCCCGGGCACGACCCCAGGTGAGGGCCCGGGCATGAGCTTGGTAAGGACCAGTGTATGGGCCCGGACAGTGGACGAAGATCCCGGGAGCCGATATAAGCAAGGGCCCGGGCACAGGCATATCTTCATGGCAACACCAGTAACACTAAACTACGATCGGCTAGGATTTATCTGGTTTATTTATCTACACATCCTGCATGTTTACTTTACCAAGTTTATAGCCGGTTTTCGAGTACCCCTTCTATGATCGGCTAGCATGATACTTGATTATTATTATGCTATTATTCCTGCCGTCATCGGCTTTAAGCCGATGTATAAGTGCTACAGTGCGTATCGGCCATCGGCCGATGAGTTGAGTCCAAGCCAGCTTCCAGCCGATTGGCTCACGAATTTAACATTCCTTTCTCCTTGTCAATTACAGGGTCAAATTGACTGGCACGCCTACGAACCTCAAACTTTAGGACCTGCACTGGAGTGAAGCAAATCTCCCAGGCCTTCGCGTGTCACCCAGACGCCGGACGGCCCCCGGCGGGTTTTCGGCGTCAACAGCAACACACGTTGGGAGAGTCGTATTAAAAGTGTTGCAGCAATTAGATATCAAGCTCCTCAGCTAAGGGCAGCTTTACTTGCATTGAGTGAAGATAGATATGTGGAACAAAGGATAGGAGTGATGCAAAGAATTTATTTGAAGTACTTGGCAGCTTTGAATTTATATTTGGTATGGTTATTTGGCATGATGTTTTATTTGCTATCAATAAAGTGAGCAAGAAGTTGCAGTCACCATCTATGTACATTGAGTCTACCATGCAGCAGATAGAAGGCATAATGGATTACTTTAAAACCTATAGAAATGATGGGTTTGCTTCTAGTATGGTCAATGCAAAGAAAATTGCATCTGAAATTGGTGTCGAGCCATCGTTCCCAGTAAAGCGTCGTGCTCTTAGAAAGAAGCATTTTGATGAAAATAATAGTGAGGAAGCACTCTTGGAAGGTGAGAAGCAATTTAAAGTTAGTTACTTCGTGGTTATGGTTGATATGGCAATCCGTTCATTAAAAACTAGATTTGAAGAACTCGAATCATTCAGAGAATTATTTGGATTTTTAATGAGTTCAGCAAGCTTGAAGGTATTGGATGGTCCTGGACTAAAATTGTGTTGCACAACACTGGCAGTAGCTTTCTCTCTAAATGGTTCATTTGACATTGATTTAAATGATCTAATTTTTGAGTTAAGTGTTCTGCAATTCACTTTGCCAGATACACCAATGACAGTTATGGAGATTTTTGAGTTTGTTACAAAAGCTGATTGTTATCCTAATGCTTCCATTGCTTATCGGATCTTGTTTACTATGCCTGTGACTGTGGCATCAGCTGAAAGAAGCTTCTCAAAATTAAAATTGTTGAAGAACTATTTGAGATCTATAATGTCTCAGGAGAGATTAAATGGTTTGGCAACATTATGCATTGAGAAGCGATTGTTGGATGAGATTGATATTGATACCATCATCAATGACTTCTCATCGAGGAATGTTAGAAGGAATTTTTAAGGTAATTTAATATGTATGAATTGTTTCATATGAATATTGCTTTTGCATACGCAATTAAGTGTTTATCAGTAACATTATATATATATATATATATATATATATATATATCCTATGAAAATCGCTATCAGTGAATAGTAACTATGAACAGTAAATAAATAGAGGTTTCTCCTATAGGGTCCCTAGCATAAACACTCTTCCAGAAATAAATAGACAGGGAAACTTAAAAAAAACTACTTCATAATTAAACAAATAAGTTTACATATGGTTTTCCCTTTCGAGAACCCCGAAGTATGATAAAACAAGCTTACTAGCTTATCTTACACTGATGTATATTACGCACCTTGCTATTATATACTTGCAAGGTATCTCCTTATCAGGCTACTACTACTAAGGCTAGAAGGTGGATGAGAGTTCTGCTTGGAGGAAATTTTTGCTTCGTCGATCTGTGTCCTCCCACTGGGCAGACTTCTCCTTTTATAGATGCTCCGGGAGGGAGATTCGTCAGAGTCTTCATGCTTATCTTCACAGCATTGTGGCTTTACGAGTACGCCAACTTCATGCTGTTGCTTCTTCCTTTCTTTATTCACGGGCCTCCTTCATTCACTTTCCTACCGAAAGCAAGATTCTTCACTCTTCTTTATATCACTTTCGCATTCACTTTCGACGCATTCACTTTTCCGCTGAAAGCAATCCTTTTGTGAGATATTATCCAATTCTTTATAAGGGCCATTATTAGCCTACAAATTAGCTCACATTATTAGCCTACTTGTTATGCCTGAATGATTGATAATACCTTGTTAATTTAATATTTGCTTTATCTTCGGCTAATAATTTTAGTGGTCTGGTTGCCCATGACCACCAATGTCCATGGTATCCACATCTGATAAAGATACTTCAAATTTTTCATCATATGCTTTTTATCATCTCTTCAAATTTTTCGTTTATTTCTTGTTTTTAATTCCTTGAGTATTTCTTCCTTTAATTCTTTCTTTCACTGGGGAGAAACTTCTTCAAATTTTTCTATATTTTCTAATCTATATATTCACCATCTAAAGGTCAATTCCCTTTGTTAAACATTCTTTATATGTGGTTTTTTAGATGGTATTTCTTCTTTATATTTATATAATGAGGGGTTCTGGGCCTTCTTATTCTTCAATCTTTTATTTTTGAATATTCTTTGGCGGCTGGCTCTATATAGTAATTTACTCCTAATATTTTTCTTGCCTGACTTAGTGCTTCTTCAATATCTTTATATTTTTCCATGATATTCCACCCGTTAATTTTGAGTCTATCTTCTGGCTATTATTTGTTCAAAATATATATATATTCCTGGAACCTTTCCTTCAAAAACCACATACATGGGCTTTTACTCTATGGTTTCAATATTTTGAGCTATAGGCATTGATTCATTTATTTGATAAAAAATATTCAAAAAGGTTGTTTAATATTGATAACATATATCCTTTTTCTTCTCTCTTGTTATTATATTGATACCAAAAATTATCTAAAATGCATTCTTGCACCTCGTCTAAAACTATGTGATCTTTTGGTTTAAATTTATAGGTATTAGGTGGAAATATTTTCAGCTTGTTATCTTCTCCGAAAGTGAAGAATTCAACTCCACTATAATTCATTGACCTCTTCATACCTACAAGATAGGTAAGCGAGAGAGCAGATCAAGTAAATGGTTATCCTTTCCCTTAATATGCTCAAATATAACTTTATATCCATTTCCGGAAATAATATCTTCAAATAAGATCCACCCCCTGGTAGAACTCTTCTTACTATTAAGCTGATTATAATATCTACATATTGCTTCACAATCTGTTCTAACTATAAATTCTTTAAAGCCTAGATAGAGTCTAAAAGCATTTATCGCATTAATTATTGCAAGTATCTCTCTGTCTGTATTATTCATAGTTTTTAATTTATAACTTCCAGAGGCATATCTACATATTTTTTCTTCTGTTTTGGATGAAAATTTAGTGGGTCTTTGTTTTAATACAGCACCCCATCCTTGTTGGGATGCATCAGTTTCAAGAATGAAATAATTATCTTCTAATGGTAATTCTAAGGGTTTTAAACCTCTAACCCTTTCTTTTATTATCTTTACTAGTCTAATGTCTTCAGAGTTAAAATATTTTTGGCCATTTTTTCTTAATTTCGCATATAATGGTTCTGCTAGTTTTGCTAAATTATCTATGTGATTTCTAGCATAATTTATAATTCCCAAAAATTGTTGTAGCTCCTTTTTATCATTCATGACATCAGGGAATTGTAGAATTTTCTTGGAAATATGATCTTGTAAATGTATTTTGCCTTCTCCTATTTCATGACCAAGGAAGTTGATTTTCTCCTTGCATATTTCCATTTTCTTCTTGGATAAAATTAACCCATTTTATTCTACCTTTCAAAAAAGATTTCAAGGTGAGCAATATGCTCCTTATATGTTTTTCAGAACACCAACAAGTCATCTATGTCGGCGAAATGGGACAGGGGGTCCCACATGCCCTGGGGACGCGTGGGTCTTTGGCCACGTCAGCTCCTCGGGGCCCACAATCTATACCAGTGACGGCCGGGTACGGCTGTTACCCGCCAAGTACCCGAGGCCCGAGCATTGCCCGTGCCCGGGAGCGGAGTCCCCAGGCACCTCGCGTCGGTGCCCACATCCACCTCGGGCTCCCGGGCCCGAGGACATTCCCGGTCTCCGGGCTCACAGTCGCCTCGGGGTGCACTGGGGTGTTCCCGGAACCACGTCTCCCCCAGGTCCCGAGAACCACGGACTCAGCACCCGGACCTGGGTGCCGACTGCCTCGGTCCTGGGTCCCGGGTGTCGACTGCCTCAGTCCCGAGTCCCGGGTGCCGACTAGGGACTCACATCTCCCGCCCCGAGGAGCTCGGGAAGTGGGTCCCGGATGATTGGCTTCCCAGTTGATCGGCTTCTGAAGGATCGGCTTCCCCCGGTTTGATCAGCTGCTCCCGAGTAAATCGGCTTCGGCTTCTCCCGGGTGAGGCGATCGGCATCGACCTCTCCTGAGTCGGCTTCTTCAGTGTCCGAGAGCACGGATGGTACGAGGAGCTCTCTCCCCCGGGCGCGAGGATGACACGATCAGACCAACTCTCCAACCACCCGCATTAATGACGAGGTGACAGGGCCTGTCGCCCCTGTCTCCTGCTCTGCCACGCGTGGACATCTCATGATGGCCCCCCGTGGACACGCGATAGTGCAGTCAGAAGACTTTGACTTCGGCAGCGACGACGTGCTCCATCACATCCCATCACATCCTCACGACTTTAGCCGCCTGTAGCAGACCAACTCCGGCATGGGCGTAGCAGGCCGACGTGTGCAACAGGAGAACTCACCAGAAAATCTCTCTCCGTGTACTGCACTGTGGACTCCCCTTGACCTATAAAAGGAGGATCCATGCCACAGCTCGAGGGGCGACGGACACAACTCAGATTGCTTAGACAAGACAAACTTCTAGAGATAGCTCAGAGAGAGCTTCCCAGGCCCGAGCACCCCGGGGGAAGAAACCACTGTAACAACAATCCACATCCGTTCATCTCCACATAGCAAACCACACACAGGAGTAGGTATTACGCCTCCGTGCGGCCCGAACCTGTCATACTTCCTCCTGTCTTCTTGAATGTGCCATCCATCCCATCGAAAACCATCCTTCTTCCACCGGACGTCGCAGTCGCCTGAGAACCACTCCCCTGGCCGAACCTCAAAGGGGGGTCTCAGACTTCCCGCCGTCGGAAAGTTCATCCTTCGACAATCTATATAAGACTAATATAAAATCTGGTTTTCGTTAAAAATATATTTTGCATTTTTCTTTGGAATAAGGCAGGTGCGTTTTTTAATCCTAATGGCATTACAAGCCATTCATAGTGTCCCTGAGGACAGGTGAATGCAGTCCATTCTATAGATTCGTCTGTCATCTTTACTTGCCAAAACCCAGCTTTCAAATCAAATTTAGAGAAATATTTACTACCTTGTATTCTGTTGATCCATTCTTGCTTATTTGGAATATTATAGGCATCTTCTATAGTATTATCATTTAATCTTTTATAGTTGATGACCATTCTGGATTTATCTCTAACTTCTTCGGCATGGTTTCTTACTATAAATGCTGCTGATCTATGCGGACTCCTGCTTTCTCTTATTGCTCCTAATTTTAACAATTCTTCTATGTGCATTTTAAATTCCTCTATATCCTTTGGAGTTGCTTCTATTGGCATGTTTTAATTATATAGTCCGGATTTATTATATTAATTTTACAACTTATTGAATTTTTCTCTCAGTATTTCATAGGGATTTCTCCTATTATTTGAATGTCTTCTAGTCTTTGAATAACCCTTTCAATATCTCTTTTAGACTTTATATCTCTATACCAATTTGGAGCAAATGATTGTAGTCCTATGCATTCTATATTAGAATTTGATATATAGTATTCTTCTATATTTTCACTAAGCTCACGTTATATACTTTTAGGGTCAAGGTTATCAAGGTTGGAAGAGGAGGTTGTTCCACCACGCTTTCGTACTTCTGAGATATATGAAACATTGTTATGGTAGGGGATGAATGTAATCCCTTGCTCATGTATTAATGTTGGCTTGTACTGATTGTTGTAAGAATCCTAATCTATTATCATTTATCATCATTTATCATTGATAAATCTCTTATTGTAATTTCATCTATTATATATCTTGTCCCATTAATGTATAAAATACTATTGTAAGCTAACTGGTTATGAATTTTTCTTATTCCTGACATATCTGTTGAGACTTCTGCTTTATTTTCATCAATTGTATGAACTAGCTCAGGACATTTTATGAAGAACTTGTCGTGAATAATATTTTTTGTACAACCTGTGTCTACTAATGCTAGTATTTTATATGTGATAGCTTCACTTTTACTGGTATCCTTATTCCTACTATTTCTTTGAAAGGCATTTTTACTATATACTTATTTCCAAATTTGGTAATTACATCCTTTAGTTGGATTAGCTTGGCAGTATTACTGTCTTTTAATGTTATTAATTGTTCTTTAAATTTAGTGTTCTGTGGAGTCTTTATTTCAGGTAGAGCCTTACATTCACAGCTATTTTTTAAATCTTCTAATTCCTCTTCTAATTTGTTTATTCTATTTTCTAAAATTCGTACTCTGTTGGAGAGTATCCTGTCATCTAATTCTAATTCTACTTCTTTTCTCCATTTTTTTTTGTTTATTCTTATACATTCAGTACAGGCTTTTTTAGACATATGCTATAGGTGACTCTATTTTCTTGACTAGGGTAGTATATACAAAAAGCGCATTTAATATTGTAATCACCTTTTCCTCTGATCCAATCATGTTCACAACTTAATTGATCCATCATTTCAATTTTCATACCTGCTAGCTCGTCAATTAAATCTACTTCTTCTTCACTCGACTCGTATTCTTCATTAGTATTTCTCGATTTCATCTTTTCTATGATAGAATATATAGATTCAACATCCTTTATTTCATCGTCACATATTAATATGTTTTCATTTACACTATCTATAATTAGTACTCGCTCTTGTTCTTCATACTTACTAGAGTACCTTTTTTGATCTTTGTTGGGACATGTTTTACTTAAGTGATCAGGAGAATTACATATGAAACATCTGCATGTTCTATCATATGTTTTCTTAGGATTATATCTTCTCACATTTCTTTTATGTAGAAACGGGGCTCTATTATCTGATCTTCTTAAAAAGTACATTCTTTTTTCTAATATTATTATTATTTCTATTTTGAAATTTATTATTTCTTTTAGTTCTAGGCTTATCCTCCCCATATGACAATGGTATCTGTACTATATTATTGCAAAAATTATAGTCAGAGTATTTCATAGATCTTTGGGCTTGTATTCCTGTGCATATCTTTCTTAGCTGTTTAAACATAAAGGTTATTGCTTGTGAAATATTAATTTCAGCTCCTTCAGTTTTCTATTTGTATTCTTCAAAAATCATACTTCCTAATGGGTCAGGTAATTTATTGAAATATCGTTCAACTATGTCTCTGTTATATCCTTGCTTAGCAGTTGTTGCGTTATATAAGTAATGTTGGGAGAATTTTTTTATGCCTTTCCAGCTTGTTAATGTTAATTTCTCTATTTCCTTTAATCTTTCATTCTGTAGGGTTGTATACCCTAATTTTGGGTCTTCAGCTATAATAATGTTAGATATCACATTTGCAAAATTATGAGGATTGCTACCAGCTCTTTTTAGTTCTTCATAATTATTAGGATTCTTTTCAACCCATTGTTCCCATAGAACTTTGGCAGATTCACCTAAGAAGTTTCTAAAGTAAGTTATCATATCTTCTACCTTGTTTCCTATATTATGCTGGTTTTGTATATATTTTTGAACTATTAATTCTTTCCATATGCTAATAATATTTGGTCAATCAATGGGGTGATGTGCGGCTAAATTTAATATAGCACCATCACTTTTTTTATATTGAAACTTCACTGATCTCTCAAATTCTCTTCTCTTAGTACCCATATGTTTATATTGTCCAGGGATGTAATTATATGAATATTCTTCTCTTTTTCGGCGACCATTTTCCTGTCCCTTGTTGATCTCTCTCTTCTCCTTCATTTTTTTACAGAGCCTTCACCATATCTCTTTCTCTTTCCTGTTCCTAAGTCTACTTCCATAGCTTCCATTGCATTGTTTAAATTTTGTAGACCTATATCGTCTAAAGAGTTTATAAAATCATTATATTGTTCTGAACTATCTTCTATTTCTTCTATATTTTCTCTTTCTTGTACTAGTCTCATTTCTTCTTCATAGCTTTCTAAAAGCAACCTCTCATTCTCTTCCCATTGCTCTTCTTCACTTAGTTTCTCTTTAACTCTCTGTTTTTCTTTATTATTGTTTCTTTCTTCTAATTCTTTTTGTTCGATTTTACTATTTTGGATTATGGGACTCTACAACCTTGTCTTTATCCTTTTTTGATTTCTTTAGCCTAGTTAGTTCTCTATAAAAATAAATCTCTTTATCCCTTATTTTAGGCCATTCGCTCTTCATAGAATTATTATATTCTATAGATATTTCTTTCAATTTATCCTCATAGTATTTTATTTCACTCTCTTGATCTAATTTTTCCATGAATTCAGAGATGCTATGCCTTCTATTGTCTATGATATCTTTATCAGTAGATTCTATATCTAGGTCATCTACAGCTCTAGACTTATAATTTATAAACCTAATACTGGTATTTCCTTTATTATTCTGGTAGCTTATGTAATTTTCAGGCTGGCTTAAAGTTTTACTTTCTATTAAATCACTGATATTCCATTCTTCTCCTGCTCTTTCCTCAGAACTTATTTTTAATGGGCTCATAAATGTTATGCCTTTAGATTGCATACTTTCTATAACATCACTTATATTTAGTTTATATCTAGAACCACTTCTATTAGTTAGTCTTCCTATGAATTCTATACTTATTAACAAATTTGTCCCTTTAAATTCTTCATACCCTTTTGTTTGAAAACCAAAACTCATTTTGTCTATAAATTCTTTTACAGGCATCATTAAGTCTGGGGCTATATAGGTTATTAATCTATTTTCATTCATATCTCCTTCTAAGAAACCTAATGCCGCTTTATCTATTGTGTCCCATCCTTTATCCAGCAAGGTTATTAACACTTTTGCACCTAATTTCTTTCTTGTCATTCCCTTGATTCCTATTATGTACATACCTTGGTGAATATACTTATAACCTGCATATTTTAATCCATTTTCAAATTCCTTAGCTACAATTTTTAATTCGACTGGCTTTGTTAAGACACTAAGTTCTATTTCTCTAGATATTTCTGTATAACCCATTTTTATTTTCAAAAAAACCCATACTGTATATCTGTTGAGATTTTATTGCTCTCAGAGTGTCTCTCTGATATCTTTCCAGTTGTTTATCCAAATCTGCGATATTTTCTAAATCATCTATTTCATTATATTTACCTTTTTGCTTATCAGCATTACTAAGGGTTTTGTCTTCTCTGCTAGCTATTCTTCTAAGGAGACTCCTAGATAAGTCTATTTTTCTAAGTTTATGGCTTGTGAAGAGGCAACTATTCCTGATGAGGCTAAAACTATTTCTTTATTACCTTGATTAGGAAGTACTAAAATTTTTACTTCTTCTATTAGCTTTTTAATCTCGGATATTTCTTGGTCTAGATTTTTTAGCACTTTTTCTGTATGTACAACTTTATCTACCTTTTTACTCAAGGGAACAAAATCTTCCTTAAAGTAATCACTATTTTGTGCTCTTTTACTTTGTCTTTCCTTAAATTCTTCTAGCAATTTTAACGTAGAATTTAGCTTATTATTAAGCAGGGAGAATTGTTCTTCGGCTTTCTTATGTTCTTTGTATAACCCTTCAAATTTTAGCTCCAAATCGTCCTGTCTTTTTTCCCAATTTAGATAAAAATTATATATTAGATCGACAATTAGATTTAGCTGACTATTATTAGAGTGCCAACTATGGTCTTCAGTATTATTCAATCTACACCTTAAACTAATATTCTCTTTTGTATTTATTACCTTTCCAATATTAACTTCTAAATTTAAATATTTTAGCTTTTCAATGATGACCAAGCTCTGATACCACTTTTTACACTCTTTTTACAGAGATAATAGGACCACTGTTACACTTACCTTTTTCTTTTTACACTCTTTTTACAGAGATAATAGGACCGCTGTTACACTTATCTTTTTCTTTGTACACTCTTTTTACAGAGATAATAGGACCACTGATACACTTACCTTTTACAGATATTGGTCTTTTACAGATATTCAATTTTACTGCTCACAGCACTGTTCACAGTGTTCTGATTTACTGTTCATAATTTATTTACTGTTTATGGTTACTATTTACTGATAGCGATTTTCACAGGATCTTTTAGGACTGGCGAAACCACTGGTATAGCCGGGTGTAAAA
The DNA here is from genome assembly GCA_003991445.1 of Oryza meyeriana var. granulata. Classification (NCBI taxonomy): domain Eukaryota; kingdom Viridiplantae; phylum Streptophyta; class Magnoliopsida; order Poales; family Poaceae; genus Oryza; species Oryza meyeriana. The sequence goes on from RYFJ01001560.1 coordinate 171,899, forward strand.
CGATTAGTTTGTGTTATCCTACTCGGTACTCACCATATTTATCACTTTATTTGTTTTTAGAAGCAACCTTCTTAGATTTTTCTATTCATATTTTTTCTGACAGAGAGTTTATCTTCTCCCCAGGCAATTCCACCCGAAGGAACACTTCTCTACCGATAAAGGTTCTCCTGATGCCTATGCGAGATGCAGGCTATAAACCAAAACTACCAAAGAGGTTTCTCTTATAGGGTCCCTAGCATAAACACTCTTCTAGAAATAAATAGACAGGAAAACTTAAAGAAAACTACTTCATAATTAAACAAATAAGTTTACATATGATTTTTTCTTTCAGGAACCCCGAAGGATGATAAAACAAGCTTACTAGCTTACCTTACACTGATGAATATTACACACCTTGCTATTATATACTTGCAAGGTATTTCCTTATCAGGCTACTACTACTAAGGCTAGAAGGTGGATGAGAGTTCTGCTTGGAGGAAATTTTTGCTTCGTCGATCTGTGTCCTCCCACTGGGCAGACTTCTCCTTTTATAGATGCTCCGGGAGGGAGGTTCGTCAGAGTCTTCATGCTTATCTTCACAGCGTTGTGGCTTTACGAGTACGCCAACTTCATGCTGTTGCTTCTTCCTTTCTTTATTCACAATCGTCCTTCATTCACTTTCCCACCGAAAGCAAGATTCTTCACTCTTCTTTATATCACTTTCGCATTCACTTTCGGCGCATTTACTTTTCCGCTGAAAGCAAGCCTTCCGTGAGATATTATCCAATTCTTTATAAGTGCCATTATTAGCCTACAAATTAGCTAAAATTATTAGCCGAAGATAAAGCAAATATTAAATTAACAAGGTATTATCAATCATCCGGGCAGAACAAGTAGGCTATATATATATATATATATATATATATATATATATATATATATATATATATATATTTATTTATTTATTTATTATTTATTTATTTATTTATTTATTTATATTTATATGCATTTATATTTAGTACTATCACCGTCATGTGTGTATAAAGGGCCCCGGATTTTAGTTTTGCTCCGGGCCTCAAAAAACTCAGGGCCGGCCCTGGTTAATTATATATTTTTTAAGGGAACATGGTTAATTATATAATAAATCTCCGTCGTTAAAATCAATCCTCCGTGTAATTGACATATATTTCATATATAAATAATGTTAATTTTGTAGATGTTGATAATATATTATGAAGGAAATTAGTGGTCAAAATATAATATTGGAGACTGTGTAAAATTTATAAACCTTATATTTTACTATTTAAGTATAATAGTTAACACCTATAATTTAGAATATACTTGCCAAATAATATATTTTTCTATACATTAACACGCTAATTTACAGGCTTTGGAAACATTCATCTTCTTTATGTTTGGCATTAGAATATCTCTTTTTTTCATAAATTAATGGCGCAGCTTGATCAAACAAAACAGAACAAAAGGAATCAATAGTATTGAGATATATGTTAGAGAAGATTACGGATTTTTGAGGTTGCGTCACGTATCGATGGCCCATCGATACATATTTATTTTTTGTTTGTTTCAGCCATTATGTGTCCTACATTGATTAGATTTGTACTTGATTACTGGCTAGCTTCTACATATAGCAGATGCAATGGTGATTAGTTAAAGCTCTTGATTTGTTTGCCGTTAGAGCTGAGGTTAAAACTGACTAAAGAATAGCCGGTCTCAATTTAGTTGTTTGCTATTCGGACTCATATTCTCTTTAATCTATATCTCTAAAAATCTAGACAAACTATAATCTAACGGTTGATTATTTTTCTTTTTTTATTAATGTGATAATTTCTAGGCCTCTCGAACTTATGACCTGTCAACTTACTAAGCAATTAAAAGTTGCGTGCATCATCCTATATCTTACAATCTTTGTCTACTTGATCGTCGTGCATTGCACGAGTCAATCTTGTCTAGGACTAAAAATATAGTGTTCCATGTCAGACAAATGCCTCCGGCTAATGCAACATACCAGATTGCAGGAGAACTTGCACTAGTATAGATTCAGTTTTCACAGACAGACCTCCCTGGATGTAGCAAGCGGGTTCAAATGAGATCCATCTGTGATAATCTCGATCCGGGGGGTAAAGTGCTTGTCAGGACAAAGTGGCCAGTAATGACGCGAACTACATATTTTATGTCTCAAAATAATTATCCATATTTAATTTACGTTCTTACTACTCCTTGGACAGTGCTACAAACAACCCAAAGGGACTATTCTCTGCGGATATTATGTGTACGAGATGATGAGGATCCACGGTAGGTTTACATCACACATGGATAATGTGCATACATAGTAAATTAAATATATTAGTACGGAGGCATGTATCACTGTTAGTAATGTCTCGTTTATTTTATTTCTGTTGCAGTTATTTCAAGTAACTGGGTCGGCACAGACGATGAATAAGACAACACTACTAAATCTCTGTACTGATTTGTGCCATTTTATCCACCGCATATATATGCAACAGACTTGGCCTGTTTTTCGATTCTGAGAGTGCATATGCGAGGGATGAAGTACAAAAAAACTTCAAGAGTGGGAGAAAGAACATATGCTTCTTACAAATGTATGAAACAAAAATTCGTTCACTATGTAGATATATTTGTTGTGAATACTTATATTACGAAGCACGTTGTGTAATAATTATTAATTAGTGACTGATAATTAATTATTCATGTCAATTAGTGTCAAACATATGATGATGTCAAGAACTAGAGAATATATAATATTTGATTTGGAGATAATTTTAAATAATCAATTAATTAATTATGAATAAACAAAAAAGAACAAATATTTCTTTTTCTATTTTTGGAATTAAACCCGCAGGCGGTCTTCTTAACTAGGCCGCTTGCGATAATCTATTATCGCAGGTGGGTTCCTTAACTGGTCCGCCTGCGAAGATCTATTATCACAGACGAGCACTTTAAGTCGCCCGCCTGCAATAATCGAACTTCGCAGGCGGACGCAGGCCCGTCTAAGAAAAGGGGTATTTTCACATACCCCTTCTCCTAGGCGGGCCGTGCACCCGCCTGCGAAAACCCGTTAACCCGTATGGGAAAATGGCTTCTGTAGTAGTGTTGGAAATGTGCTGTTCTGATTATCATGGATGAAACAGAGATATCCAATCTCCCAAAAAAACTCTCTCTACTAGGTCTGCATCTGGGCCCCCCCAGTCGAGGCATATGCTTGTTTGAAACTATATATCAACTTTATTGTATCCAGATACGCACCGAAAATACTCTTCAAAGTAGATTAACTTTGTTCTATCAAGATGTGTTTACAAAGTGCAACTATAATACTCCTCTCTCAATTTTAGTACACGAGTGGTGGCTGTAGACTAAAACTTAATTTTTTTCTCTTCTCTAAACATGTCTCTCTAGAGTCTCAACCCCTCTTCTATTTATACCTAAAACCTCTTACACAAACTAGGAGTAGAAGTCATAATCCTACTAGAACTCAACTCCTAACCCTATTAGGACTCAAACTTTTTAATCTTGGACTCCTATCCAAAATAGACTCTTCTTTCTATACGCACACAATTTATTTTGTATGCTATATGGAATCTTCACCTCCACGTGCATTGATCTTTAGCCTTTAGTATCCCGCATGATCTTCCGATCATCCGGACATCAACTTCTCTCAACTCGACTCCCGATCCATTACCAGCAATACTCCCGAGGCCTCAAGACTCACTTACACATGTAAAAACAAAAAAAACATATCCGAGCACAAGTTCTTCCTTAACTTAACTTACATTAGCACACAAACAGTATATGATATGCATATGAAACAAAGTCATAAACATTAATTATCCTTTGTGAAACACAAATTCACATCAAAACCGAAAGCGAACGCCGTCAATTGTTCATTACAAAATATAAAGCAAATCAAGACAATGATTTCACAATAGAAACTACTAATAATTAGCCAGGCCATGATTTAGAGAAAGAAACAACAATATCTTAATAACAAAATTGATATATGTCTAGGACAAAATTAATTAAAGAAGGCAAGGTACACTCCCAAAGTTGCAATGAATTCGTGGATACTTGACCGACCTAACTCCTAGCCCATTATATAAGCACGGGATCACTATAATAATAAAAAAAACTCGATCAAAGGGGAAGACATCCCCTGGGCTTCGTCTCAAAGAGGATGCCATGGTTGGAACCCAGGCCAGGAGCGTGAAACCTTGTTCAGCATACTGCTGCGCCGTAAGAACCTTGGTAGATAGATATAATATAAATATGTAATTCTAACACATGGATAGACATGAAGCAAACATTTGTAGAGTACTCTTATCATACTTTTGAATTTAAATTTGTTGTCCTCTTCTTATCATCCTCAGCAAACATGCAAAATGTGCAATCGACTCCTGACAGAGCCCGACCAAATCACGTAGAGACTCACAAACCACGGCAGCCTCCTCAGCTCTTACAAGGCACAACTCCTTGGCTCCATGAAAGCAAACTGCAACTTCATTATATGGTAGTGTGAGTTCTTCGTCTGGCTGGTAATGCAAACTAGAGTCTAGACATCGGATCGACTGGCTACCAGAGGATGGCCAAATAATAACTGCTGTTCATTGTGTTGCCACGCACAAGAATCATCCGCCCACCTATTTCTGGAATGAAGATATACCAGGAAGATGTGGACCTTGGTAACGGCTTGGATCTCCTATCACCAAGCCCAACCAATGGACAGCGATCGGCAGTGTACAAGAATGGTGGGAAGCGCTACAAACTACCAAGGATTGCCCAAGAAAGGAGCATGAGAGCTAATCCTACTCGTGGTTTAGGGAATTTGGAAAGAAAGGAACCTAAGGGGTGTTCTTTTCTACTTATTGCTTATGGCTTATGTCTCGATTTTCGTTAGCACGCTTCCCAAAACGTAAAACGGTGCGTTTTTTGCAAATTTTCTATATAAAAGTACCTCTAAAAAATCAAATACATCCATTTTTTAATTTTTAATAGTTAATACTTAATTAATCATACGCTAATGATGCTTCTCGTTTTACATGCGGCTTATAAAGTCGAGAGGAAAACAGCCCAGATCGTACGCTAAGGTCCCTGAGCAATCAATTAGTGGAAAAAGAAGTGATTGGGCGATGACAACCAGGAGGTGGGCTTGGAAGCAGCCATCTTTTGAAGAAAGCGTAATAGCTCACTGGTCTAGCTCCATGGCACCAGCCAACATAATAAGCCAATTTAAACATCCCCTAAGAGTCTTCCAACACAAGGAGCTCCCGGCGATCGGCCTCTTCTCAAAAATAAAGGAAGAAGGAAGGATCTAGACACTTGCTCGAGCAAGGTGATTACTAGAGATTTTACCCTTAGTCCTGTTTAAATACTTCGCCCCCAGGGGCTGTAAATCTCTCTTCTTTATTCAATGAAGTAGGCACACACTTTTGTGTCCCTTAAAATGTTTCATCCATTTGATTATTGAACATGGGGTAATCATACTTGGTTCTTCTTGAATCTCAGCTAATGCGAGTGGCATCGCACTATCTACTTGTTGCAGCAAAACATCATCCATATCTCTTTGCCTGTCACTTAGGAAATTATGCAATATGCAGCAAGCATCATAGATGATGAGAATATGAGAAAATGCATTATGACCTGTTAATATAGGCTCAAACGAAGGTATTCAATTAATATTTCATGAAAGGACGTTCCAACAGCTAGACAAATATCCTATACTGATCTTATGCCATGCCTAGTAGCACTGGAAGCAGCATACAGATTGAACCTCATAGGAATGGCACTACACTGGTATTGTAAAATTGCACATCAGATAATTCATTGAAGACAAATTGTAACAGGCAAAGTCTACCAAGAACACAAAAGTGGCTTATATAATGACAGAAATTGCAACGTAAAATTTTCAATATTAAAATAAGTCCTTGTCACTAGAGTAGCAATTTTTTCATCTCGCTAGAAAGAGGAGGCGAAGAAGAGGAAGAAAGGCCAAGGCACCTGCTATGGGAGCAAAAAACACCGGTCTTTGGCCAAACATGACGTAGAGTCATTAATACTTATATCAGGCACCTAAACATGCTTGTAGGATCAAACACGAGAACCAAACCTATCAGAGAGGGTGAATGATAGGAAAAAACCAAATAACCAAAATCTTTTAACGAAAATAAAAAAACCCAAAACTTGATGGACTTACCTCGATCACGTCTAACCATCCTCCTGCGCTGGCCCGATCGTCCACAAGCAAAGAAACACGTCTTAAGAAATTAGATCAACTTTATTACATTAAGATGTATTTACAAAGTACATACAAAACACTTCTCTCTCTCAAAACTAAATTCTAGCTTTTCTTCAGGTTATTCAATACTAGGGTCTCAACCCCTCATCTATTTATACCCAAAACCCTCCAACACAAACTATGAGTAGAACTTTTAGTCCTTCTAAAACTTAATCCCTCAATTTCCAAACCCATTACAAATTGCTAACTTAATTCCTCTCTAAAACTACAGCCGCATCAGCCGTCCACAAAAGATCCGGACTGTGCATCTATACCGGATCCAGCCGTCCGAAGTTTTCCTTCCTCGTGTGGCCGACATCTCCCTGCCAGCTGGGCCGGCCGTCGCCTTGGGCCTCCCAAGCCGCCTTGCTGCTGCTGCCTCGCGGTCACATCGCATGCATGCTACACGAAAACAAAACACAGCCAAAAAAAATAGGAAAAGAAAATATATGAATGTATGTGTAAAAACAGAGAATTAAAAAAACACAAAATATAGATGTATGAGACTATGTGTGGAACACAGAAATCTTACATAACAATAATCTTAGTGCTTAGCGGTAAATCCTTCTCATTTAGCTCTAATGACATGTTATTGAATCTTATCCACCCTTTATCTAATCTACTTCCATTTAGTTTATTAAGTTTTTGGAACCACACTATTGCTTAAATACAGGATTTCTTCAACTTTAGCTAGTGTACTAGCTCTCTCCTTTGCTGTCACTTCGATGGGAAAATTTTCCATTAGTCTACACCTCATTTTTTTTTTCTTTCCTTTGAATGGTACAGGAAAGTGAAATCATAGGGAAAATTTCCAAAGGAAATGTTGGCTCCATTCCAAACACCTCAAAGTGTAAAAAAAATACTATGGTTTCGAATTCCTTTGATTTTTCTTTGAAATACTAATGTGGGCTGTTTGTATCAGACCAAAGCGACAACTGTGATCCAAAGAGAGGAGTGGGCAAAGTTGAGGCAAAGATGCGGAGAAGCATTTTTTGGAAGTTTTCCGTGACTTTAACTAGTCGAATTGGTTCTGAAGAAATAATAGTTGCTGGAGTCATTAAGCTGAGAAATAAATTTGCTTTTGCAGCTGCTTGTATTAGAGCAAGCAACCACGGTGGACGGTGCTTAAGTGAGCGTTTTGCCATCTTCGACTAGACTAATTCTATGTACTTTGGGTTTTTGTATCAAGTAGAAGGTATATATGCCAGTTAGAGAGCATGTATCTACAAAAAGACTGAAAGATATGATTCTTGTGAATGCACTACCTTTGTTGAGTAGCCAACGAATATGGGGTCCTTGAAACCCTGTCTATGCAGAAACAATACATATGCTTCTGATGGTATGGGAAACAAAATATATATATACACTTGATTCAGAATTTCCTAGGTGATGTATTTGCACGCAATGTTATTTTGTTGAAGTAAAGAGCAAACAGAGATATTATCTATCCACTTGTAATCAGATAATCAGCTATCTTGTGCCAGCAGTAGTGCACCACAATTCCACTTCTGTTTGGTCTCCCTGATGGCTGTTTGCTTCAAGCTGGAACTTAGTCATGATCTATCCTGGTAGATCACATGTCCAGCAAGCTCTGAGCTGATCTCAAGGAAGAGGACACAATTGAAGCCCATGCCAGGCATAATTGCTGCTAAACTCAGGATGAGGCCGAATTGCCACTTGACAATTGGCATGCATGCTCTCAACTTATGATTCGTGCGTGCAGGGAGATCTCCACATATATCTATCCATTGGGACAAACTATAACACAGAGAAAGGAATCTTTCATTCCGTCCAGTTTCACTGACTTCAAAACAAATCCGACCAAGAGAATTTTAATTCTTCTGCTCGCTTTCTACGGGTTCTTGTTATTTGTTTACTGGTGACAGGATGAATTTAGAGCAGTTTTCAGAGCAAGAAAATACAGGATGAACTCAGAGCAGTGGAAAAAAAGGACAACAAAAGGATGAATTCAGAGCAAGAAAAAAAACAGGGGGTGTTGCGAGAATCGAACTCGCGACCTCTCGCACCCGAAGCGAGAATCATACCACTAGACCAAACACCCGTTCCTAATTTGTTGCCTATTCATCCTTGTAGTCTATCATGTTCCAGCTACAGAATTTCAACATTTGTAGTTCCTCTTGCTGACTATTATATTCATGTCTGTTTCGCGATAGATAAAAATGCCATGTCGGGAATAAAGGCATATAGCTAGCTAGGCGAGAATACAGGGCAGAAATGTGCTAATTCTGTGCTCTTCCACTAAAAAAATCCACAGATTTTAAAGAAAATGAGATGCCAAGATTAGAAGATACTGTTTATTTGAATTGGCGACTTAGGTTTATAAGCCACTCACTAAACAAAAAAACATGATTAGCACATGATTAATTAAGTATTAACTATTAAAAACTTAAAAATGGATATATTTGATTTTTTAAGATATTTTTATATAAAAAGTTTTTAAAAAAAACATATCATTTTATATTTGAGAAACGTGCTAACGAACAGGCCTAAATCTCATTTATCCTTGGGGCTTGGATATCTGGAGCCACTAGTGAAAGAAAGAAAATAAGAGCAACGCATGCAGACACCAGCAATTACATGGGCGCGCGATGTATACTCGAAATCAACAAGGGGTTCTTATTAATTAATAGTACTAGTTGCATTTCTGAATCTGCAAAGGTAGGGGTCAAAAAGAAAAAGAAAAAAAACTATCGATCGGCAATATGCATGTCAATCAGAGTTAGAATTAGAAACAACATAAATGATCCAAGAGATGATTGATGAGAACCCGTGATGAGAGAGGTAGCTAGCTAGTATTTGGAGGGACGCGCAGCTCAGAGCTCACGAGAGATAAGCCATGGATGGATTTTAATTTATCCTTGCTAGCTTGTCGTCTAGATCGATCGATCATGCTGCATATACCTATGCATCTATGTATGGCAGGATCGATGCGTACGTACGATCGATTGGCTAGCTAGCCTGCAGACGAGCTTGCGTTACACACAAGCATCCCAACCAGAGACCAGCTGCCCTCATCATCTCGATCGATCGCTTGGACGCTTCCTCAATCTGAAATTTTTCATTTGCATATGCTAGCTATCTAGGTTCACTATTCGATCGATCGATAGTATAATGCATGTATATATGGCACGAGATAGAACTAGCTTGGAGTGATGAGTAATGACCATTAATTAAAAAGAAACGCTTGACAATCAAAGAGGAATTTGGTGTGGAATAACTAAGAAGAAAGAAAGTGCGAGTAAGTTCAGGATTATTGAACACGGGACAACGGGGTCGAAATCACACACCCTGACGCTACACTAGCGAATACATCTCATGACCATTAATTATATATTGCTATCAGTCACCATATGTTTGACCTATCCGTCGTTTCGTCAGTAATCATTTCCTGTGTGACTCTGCACTTGACTGAAGAACACTACAGTTGAAACATCAGAGGTACTTACTAATTTTTCTGTGGAGGCGTCACAACACATCAGGTTAGGCCGGGTGAAATGCGCATATATGGTCGATATCTCCATGGCATAAGATAGTATTACTAGAATAAAAAATTGTTGTGATGGCTAATTTTGTTTTGATTCTTTGTTTGCATGCTGTGTTGTGTAACAAGAGATGTATTTTTCTGATGTGAATTAATTTAAAATCTGTTTGTGTTGGTTAATTGGAGGAAAGCTTGACGCGGTTTGGACTCAAACCTTTTCTCATCAGTGCCAGCTTATATATACAGGATAAAACCATGTTGACGTACATTTACGTGCCTCTATAACAAAGAAAATGACCGGAGCTGATCACATGTGAATTACGATGGTTTGAGAGGAGGAGGATAACTCTGATTTTAAGTGGTAGAGAAGATACGATCTATACACACAAAAAAAAGAGAAAGAAACTAAGGATAGACTAGCTGAGACGTTCCTCGACTGAACAATAATATATGACAACACCGTTTGATAGAGAATACAATTCATGATTTTTTTTGAAATGTGGAGGCAAGAGAAAGAGAAGACAGAAGGATGTCATCTATTAATTACTAGACAATCTAATAGACAATTAATAAATATATATATATATATATATATATATATATATACTACTATATATATAATATATATATATATTATATATATATATATATATAAGCTGCTGTATGAGTCTTTGTATAACGTCTAGATATAAGTGAAAAAAACTATAGACAACAGTATTCTGAATCATTGTTCATGCCTGGTGCGATGTCATCCTCTGAGAGAGAATGACATGTAAAATTTTGATAATGTGGAGGTAAAAGAAAGAGGGAAACAGAAGGATGTCATCTATTTATTACCAGATGATTTTAGACAGCTTAATACCATGTATAAATTTCATATTTATATAACTAAATCATTGATTAATTATAGCCTGCAGAGACAACATGTTGTATAAGTCATCAGTATATCGTCTAGGTATAATGTGAAAAAATTATATATATAGATATCAGCCACCTAAACCATGGTTTATGCCCATACCCAGAGTGGATGATTCCCTTGCAAATTAATTAAAATATTATGGAACGTGCGTATGCAGAACAAAATGAAGAAGCTAGAGACAAGGAACACAAGATAGGGTAGTATTAGTTTTGTCTTAGGATCCGTCTTCTGCAGGCAACCAGTGCCGATCGATCATGTGCATCCTAACGAGCAAAATCAGAACGACAAACTAACGTACTGCACTGAGCTAGCACACTGATATGAGATGATATGACCATGCGAGCTCGCTCTTAATCTCTCTCATTGATCCATCTATATATATATATATATATCAAGTAACTATTCTCTCTGTTTTAAAATATTCTCAAATATTATAACTTTGAATGTAGCTAAGTATTATAAATCTGGATGAAAGCAGATATATAGTATTAGATTATATTTAATTTAATACTAAGTTATAATATTTTAGAACAGAAAAAGTACTTAGCGTTTCTCTCTTGATTTTGTGTGTGTTGTGGTGAGAGATGTCAGCTGGGAATAAGGAGAAGAAAGCAGCAGGTCTAGAAGAGAAGATCCAGCTTCTACGCTCGGTCACAAAATCAAATGCGGTATGTACTTTAATACTTAACTTAGTACTTATATATCTTCGAACACAAAGAGACCACCGCGACTGGCATTTTCGCAAAAATCAAGGAGAAAGCGAGGACGTGGACTTTGGCAGGAGCAAAGCGACTCTTGATCTTTTACCCATACTGTATAGAGTATAGGCATCTCTTCTTTTACCCGTAGGGGTTGTATATTTTTACCACTGTATTCAATGAAATAGCACAGTCTCCCGTTGATTCTTTCAAAAAAAAAAAATCACCTATATCTAGTATCTACTTAAACTATTTTAAGGTGATTTTTTTCTACTTATTATTTTATAGCTTATGTGTTTTTTATTTCTTTAGCGTACTTCTCAAAATAAAATAGTAGTTTTTTACAAAAATTTTATAATGAAAATATCTTTAAAAAATCAATAATCCATTTTAAGTTTTTAATAGTTAATACTTAATAATTATATGCTAATGATATTTCTATTTGATATGGTTTATAACCCAATATAATAAACCAATTTAAACACCCTCTAATTTATTTTCCAATTGCGAAACCCGATCTTGACCTAATTAAGGAACATGCTTCAATCAGGTGCACGGCCCGATCAAGCCCAAATTAAAATCGGCACCCTCCTCCTCTCTATGTTAGATCTTTCTCTCTCTAGTACGGTGCATGCAATCCATGTCTTCCTTCTTTCTCACAGTCCAGTACATGTATTTAATGAGAAGGCTAGCTTTTAGACGATTTTTTCTCTTAAACTATTTATCTTTCACGATCCATTACACTTTGTGTTTGTTATTGTTAGAGCAGACTAGACATCTTGCCCTCTATCGACCAACACTGGTGGAAGTTGCCTGCTAATAGCTAAGCAATTTTGTAAGTATGAAGATAGAGAGAAGTTTTCAGAGGATCCAAGGAAGAAAACATTTCTCCACTCAAAAGTTGAGAACATTATGCCAGGTGGGCCAAGATGAAGGGGGCCACCCTGAGGCCAAGGAAAACTAGAAGCCGAGACAAAGCTTGCAATATGCGCTGCGGAGAGAATATTCTCCCACGTGGCAGGGGGACCAGCTCCAATCACCCCCGACAGCTATTTTCCAATGGTCCACAAATAAGCTTAACTTATCCCAGTTTACCCCCCTAGGGTGAGTGGTCCCCTAAGAGATATCTCTGTAACATCCTTGTACACTTCCCAAGCTATAAAAGCTGAGTAAATCCTATTGTAAAGGACGGATGATAATTTGATAGAAACAGTGACTAAGTGCTTTATTTTTTGATTACACTATAAGTATAGGCAGGTAAAAATATTTCTCTCACCTATACACTTTTCTCTTGTTCGTGACCCAATGTCACAACAGTTATAATTAAACATTTACAACATGATCTCAATGATTATATTCTGATGAAAAAATATATATATTTCAACCATTAAAATTCGATGTTTCACGAGAGAGAAACGTTTCAACATGTTTTGTACTGTGTTTCACATATCTTTCAAATATTTTAGTGTCTGTTTTTTTATTTGACTGTATAACTTGATGTTTCACCACCGGTCAAATGCAACATTTTACCATCCATTATCTTTTTCGAGAAATCAGGTGCCCAATACTTAGGTGCACCCCTAATTAAACGCATCATAATCTCCTTTCGTCCTTATTGCCTATTTTTTCTCCCCTAAGTCAACACTTAAAAAGGAGGCTTTAAGCCCCCAAACCTTTACTACGGTCGTTGTGGAAATCAGATTGAGCTAATAAGCCATAAAACCAAATCTAGGTAAACTTTGTACCTGTTAATTAGTTTGTTTTGCTAGAAACTATCAACAGAAAACGGGAGAGGAAACTTTCGAATTTTCAGCTGTCGGATGTGCTTTGAGATTCATACTGGAAAACGGGAGAGGAAACTTTCGAATTTTCAGCCGTTGGATGCGCTTTGAGATTCATACTAGGACGTGCTTTGAATTCGTGCTAAAGGAAGAAAAAAAATTTGTGCGCCCGGTGGCAAAGTCAAACTAGTGCGGGCGAGTTGAAACAGACGGATGCTAACCACTACATCTAGCTACAGTTTATGACTAGTTACATATAAGTTATTCAGAAGTTAAATTGTAAAGTTACATTTGAAAGATTTTGGAGATATTCCGTCGAGTCGTATAGCTAGTCCCTACGTCCATGTACCATTATTTACATGTTTTGAACCTCTCATCTAAAGTCTATCAGAAAAAACTTGGACTTGAGCCCTAGACATAGCTTGCATCAGACGTCTTGGCGTGAAAGGACTTGTAGGCGAGGAGCGCGCGGGTGATCTCCGTCGTTTTCATCGGTTAATCATTTATGCTGTGACTATGCAGTCTGCACTTGGTTGAATATTAGAAAACTACAGATTGAAACATGATATGATATCAGAGATACTCTCTCCGTTTTAAAATATAACAATCTAGTATTAAATTTGACACAACATAATACTATAATACTATGAATATGAATTTGGATAGACATTCTATCTATATTCGTATTTCATAGTATTAGATTATATCAAATCTATTACTAGATTATAATATTTTGAAATGGAGGAGTTTATTTTGTGTGTGAGGCATCGGAACACATCAGGTTAGGCCGGGCCGGGTGACATGCATGGTCGATATCCATGCCATAAGATAGTACTAGAATACAAATTGTTGTGATGGCTAGCTAATTAATTTGTTCCAATTCCTTGTTTGCATGCTGTGTTGTGTTGAGTAACGAGAGATGTATTTTTCTGATGTGTATTAATTAATTTATCATCTGTTTGTTCTTGTTTAATTGGGCGAAAGCTGCGTACGTACTTACGCGGTTTGAACTGAAACGTCTCGTCAGTGCCAGCTTATATTACGGGATAAAGCTAAGCCGTGTTGACGTATTTACGTGCATGCCTCCATGGAAAAACTACTGTACGTAGTTTTTTTCTCTGGTAAGTTGCCGATGAGTCTCGAAATAATTGTACTAGCATTACTGTCTAATTAAAAAGGAAATTAACTAACTTTTTTTAGTAGTGGAGCTTAGGGTTAAAAACGGGACGGAAAATTCTAAGTGATTCTCTGTCATTTCCGTTTCTTACACGACTGTTATGTGGTATCAGAAATTTTTGGTAAGGGTAATCCAAATAATGTGGTATAAAAAATTTTCATTTCTATATTCTTTCTATTTCCGAATTTTCCCGTTTCGTTTCCGTTTTCGAGAAAAAAAAGGAAATGAAAAACGAAAGAGACAGTTATCTGACCGTTTTTAACCCTAGTGGAGCTGTTAATTAACTGAGGATATATACCTAGTTAGCTAGCTGAGACCATTCTCGCTTGTACTCAAAACTTTACCCAGAGTGGATGATTCTCTTGGAAATTAATTAAAATAGCAAGCTAAGGAATGTACATACGTGTGCATGCAGAACAAGATGAAGAAGCTAGAGACAAGGAAAACAAGATAGAGTAGTATCAGTTTTGTCTTAGGATCCGTCCTCTGCAGGCAAGCAGTGCAGATCGATGAAGCATGCATGTGCATCCCAACTATGCAATAATCAGTACAGTACGACAAACTAAAGCACTGTACTGCCCACTGATGAGCTAGCTAGCACACTGATATGATATGACCATGCGAGCTCGCTCTTAATCTCTCCCATTGATCCATCTATATATATATCAAGTGCCCATTGCAAACTGGAGTACTTAGCTAGCTAGCTAGTTTCTCTCTTGATTTTTGTGTGTTGTGTGTGTGAGAGAGATGTCAGCTGGGAATAAGGAGAAGAAAGCAGCAGGTCTAGAAGTGAAGCTCCAGCTTTTACGCTCGGTCACAAAGTCAAATGCGGTATGTAGTTTAATACTTAGTACCGATCGATATCATCATCTATGGTTCAGTATCTCAAATTGAGATAAAGCTATTTATAATATCTGGTATCTACGTATACCATTTCGAATTCATTTTCCTAGCTATTGCGAAAACCGATCTTGACCTAATTAATAAAAATGCTTCAAATCGGACGCGCGCCCGATCAAGCAATCCTCTATTATCTACATCTTCCTCTCTCTAGTACAGTGCATGCAATCCATAACTTCCTTCTCTCATGCAGTCCAGTACATATATTGAATAAGAAGGTTAGCTTTTAAACGATTTTTTCTCCTAAAGTATTTATCCGATCTACAATTCGATTTTACTGTTGTGTTCGTTACAGTTAAACCTTTACGGCATGATCTTAATGATTAATTATATTTTAATAAAAAAATATATTTTTTAATCATTAAAATTCGATGTTTCATGCGTATATGCAACAGGCAAATGAGACATCAATCCTAGTAGATGCGTCCAAGTACTACATGAAAGAACTCAAGGACAAGCTGGTCTCTCATCAGGAGCCTCATGCACAGCTGGACACCATGCCAGTGCCAAGAGTACGTCCATACCAACACGAATATATATACATATGCATCGATCGCATTGTTAATTTGCTCATCCCTCGTTATGCATGTGTAATTAATTAACGACGCATACAAGACATTCAATTAACAAGCATATGCTAACACAAGCTAGCCTTTACCGACGATCGAGCGTATGTATCAGCGTATATAGACTTGTTAAATTTTGAAGAGCATCCTGCTCACCCATCATCTCGATATTAATAGAGTTAATTTACTTTTGGATGAACTAGCTAGCTAGCTAGCCTCGGTGCATAGAATTATTTAGCTATTTTGAAGTTTAAACAAATAAAAAAAGACATTGGTACCGGTTCTAGAGGAATCGGTACTAATATGCTGAAATGAATGGCATATTCGATAGTAGTAGTGAGATAACATAACGTGTTAATTTATTCACGTACGTAAGTGTGTGTATATATGCAGGTGAGTGTTTCGTCGGTAGAGCTAGAGAAGAAGAGAAGAGGGTTTCGGATCAACGTGTCACTGGAGAAGAGTCAACCTGAGATGCTGACGTCGGTGCTAGAAGCATTCGAGGAGCTTGGCCTTGACGTCATCGATGCCGACGTGTCATGCGCAGACGACGCCGCGTTTCGCCTTGAAGCGATTGGATCCAGTCATGTACGTACTTCCTCCGTTTCAAATACTTATTGTCGTTTAAAATTTATCCTAAATTAAATATTTAAATTTTTAATTATTAAATTTTATAAATTGATATAGTTTAATATCATAAGATTTATATTTTTGATTCACTATGAGAAATACTTTTATAATATATAAATCACATGTTGTTAAATTACATGAATTTCTAAAAATTAATGGTTAAAAATATAAATATTTGATTTAGGAAACAGAGCGAGTACATAACTTGTACATTTATTGATCGATCGATATAGGAGTATAATTTCATTCATTAATTTAGCTAAGCCCTGCTCGATAGATCTTGTGTGTAGCATCATATTCGTTCATATATATATATATATATATATATATATATATATATATATATAAAGAGTTAACTAAAAAAATTTGTGGTAAATTATTATTAAATGTATTATTTGTGATTTGCAGAGCGAGGCTGCAGAGAGCGTGGATGTGCAAATGGTTCGGCAGGCAGTGCTTCAAGCCATCAAGAAATGCATTGACGACGAGTAATTAAGCAGGGAATCGATGAGCTGATGCAGTACGCGTATGCATGTGTGTCGATGAAGGCCATCGAGATCGATTTGATCCAGAACTTATGGTGCAACTTATATTGTCCTCGGCCCTAGCGCAAGATTATATATCGTCAGGATACTATATCTACGTAATATTAATACAGGCAGCATATATATTTTCAGCTATTTTTCTTGTTAAAATTATTTGCCCATCTTAAGATATAATTAATTTGGTGCTGAAAGAAGTCAACATGTAGCTGTATATTCTCAAAGTGAAGAGCAACGCTAGGTTTGTCGTTTAGTTTAATTTGTTCAAATAAATTAAGTGGCCAGCTTGTCTCGCTGGGATAATCTTGCGTTTGATCACATTAGTTCAGACACGCACGTATCATTTTTAACACGTTAATTAATTTTAAACGTCTCATCTAATTAAAGTCTGTCTAAAAAAAACTTGGGACACTTGGAGCCCTAGGCATAGCTTGCGTCAGGCGTCTTGGCGGGAAAGGACTTGTTGGCGAGGAGCGCGCGGGTGATCTGGACGCAGAGGCTGGTGTTCCTGACGGCGAACTCCTCGTACTCCGGCGAGAACACCACCTGCTCCGCGTGCTCCACCACCGTCCCCATGGCGCGCTCCTTCAGCGCCGTGCTCGAGCTCAGCTCCGCCACCTCCAGCGTCCGCAGCACGTTCCCGGCCTCCACCGCCGCCGCCAGCCGCGCCTCGCACGCCCGCCGGAGGAACGGCACGTCGTACTTGTCGCCGGCCACCAGGAGCGCGTGCAGGTGCCGCTCCTCCGTGAACGCCGTCAGGGCGCCGGTGTAGAGGAAGGCCAGGAAGTGAGACAGCTCGTCGTGGGTGAGCTCCGGTAGCGACAGAGAGTCGCCGGCGGGGGCCTTGCAGTCGTCGTCGCCGGCGAGGATGTGGCGGAACACCTCCGACCGGGCGGCCTGCACGCATATCATATAGAAAGTGGGTTTAATTAGGCCCATTGGGTCCAGAGATTAACAGAAGCCCATGAAGATGAAACTGAGGAAGAGAGAGGGACTGACAAGGATGGCCTTGTGGGCTTGAACTGGGGGCCCAGTTCCAGGCCTGACGGCGATGTCGGTGTGGATGCCGTCCTTCCATACCGCCGGGAAGCCTTCCTGGAGAAACGATACCCTCTGCTTGGTCTCCTCTTCCCTGCATCGCATCTGCTTCACCTCCTCCCACGCATCTCTCAATCCCTACATTGATTAACCCATAAATATTACTACCATATATGATGCTGATAGTGTAGTAGTATGATCCATGCACCCCCACCAATGCATAATTAGTTTTAGCATAAAACTGTTCAGAGTTAATTAATCCTTTCTAAAGATAAGCATAACAACTGGCTCAAGGAACCTTTATTTTCTCATCCCAGCTATTGCAATCAAGGAGAATCTCATGTGTGTTATGAAAGTATTTTTTTAATATAAAGAGAAATTCAGCTGTTGAAGAACAGTGGTACTATATAATACAGCTTCTGAAAACGGACTTTAAGCATCAATCATGAACCTTTTGATAATGCCATTTCTACCAAACCTGTCATGCTCACACAACTCTCGATTAAGACGTGCGTCTCACCATTAACCAACACGATGTTGACAGCAAACCAGACACGTCAATGAAACTGAATGCTGAAATGCAACAAGAGTTTATCTTGCATTACATGCGAGATGGAATTCCTTTTATCAATCCACTCATTCTCTACCGATATTGCTCTGCTTCTCAACACACGCAAGGCAAGATTTTCAAGGAAGCAGACAACACAATTGAGATGGTTGTAAATCGAACATACCAATTCTAAAGAGCTAATAAAGAAGAGTAAAGTTAGAAGCTCTTACCTTGGGTGCGGTGTTAAGCTTTGTCAATCCACGGGACTTCAACGAGCCTTGATCATCATCGCCGTGCTCGTCGTCGTTGAGGAAGGCGATGATGGCCTTGGCACCTTCATAGCACGCAGCGCAGATGGTGTTCCTTGGAAGCCTGTACATGGTGGCCGCCATGGGGCTGCAAACACAGCAATCCATGCTTCTCCTTCTGCTGCTGCTGTTGTTCTTCCTCCTTGCCTTGTTTTCCTTCTTCCTTCTCCTTGTGGCTTGGCAATGATGTTAACAGCAAGGCTAGCATTGTGTGTTTGAGTTGTGTGAGGCTATAAAGATGAATGCTTGGACAGGGGAGAGGAGGAGGATGGTGTGTTGCTATTTCGTTTGCAGGACTAATGAGTGGTGGTTGCTAACTAAGACAGGCAGGGGATATTAAAATTCTTCTTCTCTCTTCGGTACAGGTTTGTTCTTCAGAAAAAAAGAAGATATGCAAATGTGCAACTCATGAATGTAGTAGGTTCATCGGCACTTTTTGTTTCAGGACATTGACTAAACTGACCTCAGTTACGTCCTTGTTAAAAATGAACTGCATATTGGTGTACAATAACCAGTCATCCAGAACATTGAAATTGTCTCCTATACGGAATTAATAGAATGCCTTGTCATTTAAGTAAGAGCAAGCATGGGATTTCCTTTTAATGGAAGGCAAGGTACAATTGTCTATTTAGGCCAAGGCCAACTACCATGTACACCGAAAACAGCCTGTTCATAGCTTGTCGAGGCTAGACTAGAGAATGCACTTAAGAATTAACTAATGGAATGAAACTGAATATGATAACAGGAGCAGAGTAAGTTACTGACCGAAGATTACTGATGTCAAAGGGCTATATCTCTTTATACCTAACGGTTCCTTTGAGGTTCATGAATCTTGCAACTTCTTTCTCTACTACTAAAAAGCGGAGTGGTCCTCCTTTCTTCTCTCTTCAAACCGCTCATGCGAGAGAATAAAACAAAAGGCCCAACCGATAAAAAACTCCAAGCCCATTCCCAGTAATATCGTTGCAATGCACGGTCTGTTACTAGTAGAATGAAAAGAATAGACAAATGCGAAATCTTTTGAAAATTTTTGGCATGAAATTTTGTTATTCGTTTCCTAGAAAGAAAACTCTGTATTGATGCGAATACTATATTGCTAAGAAAAGGAACAAAAAACCAATGAAGTTGGGAGGACAATACTCTCTTTTCCTCTCAATATATAAGTGTACATCAGAAGAAGATAATCTGAATTTAACTCAGACAATATGATGAATTGATGATTATATAATGCCTGAAGGAATCATGGGGACAAGATTGATAAGGACTTTCCAACCTCATAAGAGACTTTTAGGAGGAGTTGGAGGCATGGAGGGTGGCACGGCCTAGGCTGTGTGTTAACAAGTTAACCACTATCCTCCTACTCACTGACTCACATCACCCAACCCTGTCTTTGATATAAAAAGGCAGAGAAGTGTGATATAATAACATACAGAATTATATGTGATCATTTCAACGACCTTTGTTTTTGCTATGAGCAAAATCTGAAATTAAATCTGTAATCACTGTCTCATGAAGGAGCTAGCAAGCTATATGACAGTACTAGTAGTAACATAATGGCTTTAACCAGCTAGCTTGTCAAAAAGTTCTTAATGTAGGCCCTTATCATTTGATTATAGCAGAACAAACATATGCTCATCACTGGTAAATGTTCATATGTCATGAGTCATGACATGTTGAAACAGCTCATGCAAGTACCTTCAGGTCTTGTGTATGTTTCTTTCCTCATTTCATCTAACTGCAGGTCTTCCCAGGTTGTTACAGAAGAAGCAACATTATAGAGAGAGCATACTACTGGGGAAGCCAGTGCTGCTCCTGCAGTTTTGTGTTGATAAATCAAGGGCGAGGACAATTTGGCGGGAGAAACGTCGAGGAATGGATTATATGTGTTGGTTGGCACATAATAATCGACAGAATGGAGGCAAGAACATTAGGCAGTGGGTATATATCCTCCCTCTGATTGGCCTAGTGCCGTTGTATGTAGAGTCGATCAATGTATGATGGAAGCATCTCATTCCCATTATCTCATTAGCATCGTTTCCAACAAAAAAAAAAAACTCGTTAGCAAGCTAATAGAAGGATGCCTCCATTTTACCTACTAGTCCTTCCGTTCTTCTGCAAGAGCTTGCATTCTTAAAATGTAGAGACCATATTCGTATACGAAGTATCTTCTTTCATTTGTTTGGTGTGGTCTAAGAATTTTTTCTCATTATTATTTTGTACGGTCATTTATGTTTGGTTCAATCAATAACTATGTAATAAGTGGTTATACCTTCTGTTGAAGTAAAAGCCGAATTATCTATTATTTAAAAAAATATATAGAATTCAGTTTTAATTATTTCCTTGATAACATTTGGGGGCCTCAAAGCATCGGGCCAGGAGCTAGCAGGCCTCACTGTTACATAAATGGGCTGTATGTCTGTCTGTCTAATGGGCCTTAGCCTATAGCCACTATTATTTTACTATTTTATACAGCCTATGTCTTGTAGTACATGGTTTTATACCCTCATTAACTAGTACTATTCCAGAACCTTTTTGTTTGAAACAGCAGAGCTACCTGTGGAGTATTGACTTAGCCCTGTTCGGTGCAGCTATGTCAGTAGCTTTTTTTTCTCATTTTTCATGAGCATTTTTTAAATGCTATTAATGATGTGTTTTTTTAAAAAAATTTTATATAAAAATATCTCTAAAAAATCAAATAGATCAATTTTTTAAGTTTTTAATAGTTAATACTTAATTAATCACGCGCTAATAACGTTCTTCGTTTTACGTACGACTTATAAGCCAGAAAAATAAACCATCTCAAACACCTCTAAGTCGATCCTAATAACATGGATCCCTATGTTAGACTCCCGGGTTATCAAACACATGTCAGACTAGCCGCTTAATTATCCGAAGAGGATAATGTTAGTGAATTTGCAGATAATATACACATTATTAGTGCATTTTCTTTAGAGAAATAATGCATGTATATGGAAGAAGGAAGAAGCATTAACAAGGGACCGGATGTGATGGAATGGATAATACAGACGATGGAGTGGATAAGACCAGCCTAGCTGGATGGATTAGGACAAACATAATAAACTACTACCACTAATTATTAACTAGTACTAGTAATTAATCATTATCATCATCATCATCGTCACCATCATCTTTGCTTGGTTGCAGCAGGAGGGCTAATAGGCCGGCTACCAGCTCCACCTTTCGTTCTCCTGGCCGTCGGCGGAGGTGGCCGGCGGCAGCTGCGAGTAGAAGCCGTAGTCCAGGTTTGCGGGGGCATCTTGTTTCTTGGGGTTGCAGTAGTGGTGCGCGAAGGCTGCCCCTCCGAGGACGGCCAGCGTGAGGGCCTGCGCGTGGATCAGCCGCATCTGCGCCGACTTCCGGCGTCCGTACGCCACCGACGCGCCCACCGCCGTCGCCCACAGGCCTCCTGCACACGTAGACATACATGATTATTGTTGTCAGAGATCGATTAATAGATGAAGGAATCGAATTAATCAGAAAGCTAATAAGGGGATCGATGGATAGTGAATTACGAACCGATGGTGGCGAGCTTGTGTTCCTCCACGCAGGACTGCACCGATGAGCTCAACCGCTCCATGATTGATTTGCTCGGCTCTGAATGAATAATAGATTGAGGATGTGATAAAGAGAGAGAGAGAGATCGAGTTGGTGTTGGGAGTGATGGATGGGATCAGCGGCTGGGTTTGGTAGCCTATTTTATAGGACAGATCCACCAGGCTGACTGGTTTCGTCAGCAAAAGCAAAACAATTGAGGAGTAAGTAGTGAATTTTTATTGTTACCTAAGTTTAATTTTTTTTAATTTACAAACTAATTTTAATTTGGATTCATTTGCCAAATCTACCTCTTGCTCGGTCCTGTTGCCACGGCGGTATTTAAAAACCGCCGTGGCCCAGGGCGGTGAATGGCATCCTCATTACCCGCGGCTAACAGCGCGGCCGACGTTAGCGGGGGAGGCTCACATGGATTCGCGCCTGGGGGACGGCGGCGAATGCCGCCAGGGCCGAATGCAAAATGCATTCGTCGCGCGTCCCCCACGGCGGTTTTTAGCATAGTGAACGGACGGTCCGCACAAGGATCGGACGTCAAATCCAGGGGCGCCTGCAAAATTTTTTTTTCTTTTTTTTTGATATTTTTTTTCTAACTAGCACACGAGAATAGCAAATCTCGTGAAGGTACAGCTCAAACGATGTAAAGAATGTGATCTGTAGAAAATTGTGAGTGTGCTTTAAAAACCGTGCTGAAACTTCGGACCTCAAAACTGCACTTCCGGCCGAATTTTTCGCAAAATTTTTTTAGACAAACCCGACGAAGTGGGGGGAACGGATGTAAATTTTCTGTAGATGTCGCGTAGAGTATCTTTAATTTGCCCGATTCCGAGACTGTATGCGAAAGTTATGACTGTTTTAAGGTAGGTAGCACTACGTTTAAACAAATTTACTCGTGGATTTGGACGCGTCCGATTCGCTGTGCGGACGGTCCTATGCATTCGCCGCGTCCCACTCAGGGCGGCGAATTCCACGTGGCCTCCCCCAGGGACATTCGCCGCCCTGGGCCACGATGGTTTTAAATACCGCCGTGGCAGGACGGCAAAGAGGATAGATTTGCAAATGATCCAAATTGAAAATTAGTTTTGTAAATAAAAAAAAAATAAATTAGTAACAGTAAAAATTCAGTAAGTAGTAAACCGGTCATTCTTGTGGGCTTCGCACTTAGGATTACCACAGTACTGTATCTGTACGACGCCACCTCCATTCCCAAGTTTTTTATCTGCATTGGTTTTGTTCATTTTTGTGTGTACCTTTTGGGGTTATCAATATGGTAGATGTTTTCGTATTAACATTAACATACTATTCTGTTCGAATGAACAAATCATAGGTAAGTCCTAAAATTAATAAACGAGGCCAAGATTTGACAGCGTAAATATTTTTTAACGGTAAACTTCTCCTCTTGATTGTATCTGTTCATTTTTCTTTTGTACAATGAGTACCACCTACATTAGCAGTAGTAGTCTTTTTTATGTTGGTGTGAGGCCCCTTTTGTAAAAAGTTGAGACTAAGGTGGTGCTTGAGATGGCTTATTTTTTTTCTTATAAGCTGCACGCAAAATGAAAAATATTATTATCACATGATTAATTAAATATTAACTATTAAAACTTAAAAAATAGATTTATTTGATTTTTTAGAGATACTTTCATATAGAAAATTTTTATAAAAAACGCACCGTTTAGCAGTTCGAGAAGCATGCTCACGGAAACAGAAAAAAAAAAAGCTACCGAGAGAAGTTATGCCGAATAGGGGCAATAGATTACATCCGCTTTGGATGTAGATCCATTTTCAAAAAAGGCCCTTTAGAGGGCCATTTCAAAATTCTAAAGCAAGGTTAACCAATGCAAACAAAGCATTCATTGGGGGAATTTTTTTTATTTTTATATTTATTTAATAAAAAATATACAAAACTACATTTTTTCATTTCAAAATTACAGAAATATACTCCCGCCGCCCTCTGGGAGGGCGATTCTCTGAAATCGCCCTCCCAGAGAGCGATATGATGACGTGGCTGACGGTCGTTGGCCGGGCCCACGGCTCGTCAGCATTTTGCAGGCGGCCCTCCGGCACCAACAAAAACCGCCTTTGAGAGGGCGGCAAGGGGGCCGCCTGTAAAAATCCGGCCGGGTTGAGCCCGGCCGGATTTTTACAGGCGGCCCCTTGCCGCCCTCTCAGAGGGCGGTTTTTTTTGGCAAGCCAGGGGGCACCTGGCAAAATAGCCACTTTATTTTATTTTTCTTTTTTTGATATTTTTTTTTCTCAACTAGAAACTCGAAAATAGCAAAATCTCGTAAAGGTGGGCAACTCAAACCGATATAGATGTGGCCTGTAGAAAATTGTGAGCATGCTTTAAAAAGCGTGCTGAAACTTCGGACCTCGAAAACTCAATCTTCCCAGCCGAATTTCGCAAATTTTTTCAGACAAAACCCGACAAAGTGGGGGAGAAGTGGATGTAAAATTTTTTGTAGATATCGCAAAGTACTTATTGCCCGATTCCGGACCCGTATACAAAAGTTATGACTGTTTTAAGGTACGTAGCGCGTGTTACAACAATTTGTACTGTGAAACGGTAATTTTGTACAGTCCGGACCGTCCGAATCCGGTTCGGACGGTCCGGACTATATACTGTGAAACGGCCATTTTGCAGGCGCACGGCCACAAAAACCGTCCTCTGAGAGGGCGGGTTTTGTGTGGCCGGGGGGGCCGCCTGCAAATGGCTGACGGCCGTGGGCGCCGGCAACGACCGTCAGCCACGTCATCATATCGCCCTCTGGGAGGGCGATTTCAGAGATATCGCTCTCCCAGAGGGCGGCGGGAGTATATTTCTGTAATTGTTTGAAATGAAAATGTAGTTTTGTAAATTTTTTATTAAATAAATATAAAAATAAAAAAAATTCTTCATTGGGGTAGGCTTGGGCTGCTGAGAACAAGAATTTTGAGGATGGCATTCTCAGCCCTGCCCCCCCATTAAGGCTCCTTTATATGGGCTCAATTCTGGCCCATCCACACAAAGCAGGCCGGCCTTAGTTCGATCCCTTCCCTGCTGCTGCGTCTTCCTTCTTGTGCAATTTCCATTCAGCACCCAAGACCAAGCTCCTACTACTCTTCTTCTTCTTCTCCCACCACCAGGCGCCAGCAATCGAGTCCCATCCCTCTCTCTTCATTTGACTAGGGATGCAAACGCCGATCGATTCGATGGAGCCCACCGCCACACCACCGCCGGTGGAGAAGGGACACGTCAAGCGGCGGCGTGGGGCAGCGCGGCCTCTCGGCGATGTCACCAACATCCTCCCCGACACGCCCGCTAACCCTACCACCAGACGGCCCCGTCCACTGCCCTCCGACGCCGACACTCCGCTTGCTCCGCCACCGGGCCGCCAGCATCTGCCACCGTCACGCCCGTATCCAAACCGTCTTGTTCCGCCGCCGGCGCCACCATCTCTGCCCAATCCGCAACGGGTCAATCACCCATTCGCTTCGCTATTGCTGCATTATCACATTGCGCCCTGCCCTGCGGGCGCGGGGGCACCAAGCTAGTAGCTAGTATTTGGGATTTTTCTAAAGAAATATGCTCTTTATTTGCAGTTGCCGAGGGTCCTAGCTTGGTTAAATCGCCCATATCAACTGTCTATACAAGGCGCAAGCCCAACACCACCCACAAGAGGAGGAGCAAGAGGAATCATCTCGCCAACGACAAGACACCCTTTCCTGATGAAACAGCAAGTTGCCCTCCTCATGCAAAAGCTACAAGGACCAACAGGTTACATTTTCGTCATCTCCACCTAGCACAATTTGATTTGCATTTCATAACTTTGCTTCGGCCCCTGCGGCATTAACATCCACTTTGTACACCGTGTGCTTCTATTACTGGAGTTCCTTTGTTTTTCTGCAAAACTGATATAGTAGGTTATAATAGAGGTTGAAGCAATGCGGATTTTTATTGTTTGTCTGTGATAGTACATTGCTACTGCAAAGGGTAGAATCAGAACATACAAACCTAACATAGCCATTGCCCATTTTATAATGGTTATGTTTCCTAAAATCTGTCAGATACGTATTTTTTCCATAGCTTGATGCGCATTCACATTTACTGTTTATTTATGTGCATCCTGCGGTTAAACGAACATGTAATGTAAGCAATGACGATGCATGGGCCTAACTCCTCCAGACTGATCTAAAATGTTCCCACTATCATTATTTTTTCCAGAATGTATGTCAATGTGTAGTCCGTATGTTAACCACTTGCATTCCTCATGTAAATGCTGTATATGGATTAGAATAACCTCTGCATATTCTTTTCTGACTTTCAATACGGTAAATTTAGCAAAACACACAATGTAACAAAAGTACAGGAATACTGGACAATTAAATGCTCCCACCCATACATCTGCAAATTTTCTAAAGCAAACACGGACTTGGAATTTATGCAATAGCATGAAGTCATGAAAAATTGCTATTTATTGAGGTTGTGATGCACAGTGAAGGGTAGTTTGGTTATTTCATTTACGGCTAATGGTTACAATGGATGCATTTTATTAACTGAAATACTGAATTGCACCTTTCTTAATTTTTTTCAACTAGGAAAACTTCAATGGATCAGGGTACTCGGCCTATTTCAGCCTTGGTTCCTTGTCAACAAGCAAAAAAGGTCAGCTGCATTTCCTTAGAATCCTAACACGTCTTGTATTATGTTGTATTAAATCATCCTGCTCTTCAAGGGATCTACATGACACAGCTGTTCATTATCCTTACGATTTATAGCTCATGGTGTTGCCAAACTTTATTACGCAAAAATATGCCCAGTAAAAAAGTTTTAACCTGTAATAAGATAAGTATTGAATTTTTCTAATCCATTCTGCAATGCTGATGTGATACTGCCTATCCAGAATTATTGAATGAATATTTTCACACTGCACTAGTATGCTTTATCCAGACATATCATGATGTCAAGTACAACATGCACTTGCATAATTTATTTGTCATCTTGATTTGATCCAGATGTAAGATCTATTGTTCTTATTTTTCTTCTGAGTTCCCAATGCAAAGCCCATAGGTAGTACTTCAGTGAGGGTTATGAACACAACAGAGCTGTCTTTGCAAACAGCTTTCAAAGAAATAGCTCTGAAAGGCAAATCAGTTGAGAACGCCAAAACAATGGCTATCTTGGTTAACCTTTCTGATTGCTTGCAATTTTGTACAGAAGCAAAGCACAAGGATGAGAATCTCGTCTTCAGGTAAACCTATACTACCAGAAAATTTTGTTAAGAAGCAGAGAGCGTACTTTGAAGAGATTGATGCCTTTGAACTGCCAGAGGAGGAGGCCTCGGAGACTGATCTGGAGTGAAAACTCAAGTTAAATCAGTGCAGCAAAGCTTGTTTGAAATTACTAGAATGTGCCCCCCTACTTGTACAGAAGTATACTCGCATAGTTCTACAACAATGTAACTGCGAGTTATAACCCGTGTACCGTAGTCATCACCAGTCAAAGCCCTGCTGACGTTCGCTTTGTCTGCTTATAGCTGTACAATATCAGGTACTGAGATACCAAGATGAGATCGGTGCTTTCACCGTTTGACCTAAACATTGGCTATGATCTTTGTTTTGTCTGGAAGTAACTGCTGGCTTGACCTACTAACTTTTCTTCAAAGTTACTTCTTCTGATGAATTTTCTTCAGTTTTCTTCTAAGTTACTTCTTCTATTATATATAAATTTTCTTCAGTTTATGACTGATATTTTACTTGAAAACCTCAGCCGAATTATGCTAGAAGCTAGATGGAGCTTGCTGTGCCTAGTGCCAAAACAGAAGTCATATAACATGTCGCCGTTCAACTTTTGCGGCATGCGGTATGAGTGTGGACTGATGACTGATCAAATCAAACAAAACCAAACATTGGTTTCTTTGTAATATACTAACTTAAACAGTGATACTGATTGTGATTGCGATACTTCCGTTAGGCGCAGAACCCAAGTCATTGAAGAAGATTGTTATCGTTTCAGGCTGTCTGGCACAATCGGCCTCGTCAAAATCTTGTTTATTTGCAGAGTCCAAGTTAAATACTGAGTGGCTTTGTCTTTGCTGCTGTAATATACTACAATAGAAGGCAAGGCACTGAACATATTCTTTGAAAGAGATGGAGACCATTTTGTTTGCTTTGTTCTGCTTTTAGTTTCTGCATGTGCTCACCACCAGCCAACTGCTCCCACTCTATTCTGCTATCAAACTTCCTCCTGTGTATGCATGCAGTCGAGTCAACATAAATCACTGGCTGGCACGCACCATCCACGCAAGGATTGAGCAAAATTTTCTGAGTCACTAGTCCCTGGATGCGGTTTGTGAAAGATACCACCATATTCTGCAGTTGAATGCAAATGCAAATATCAATTTGAATGAACAGATAAGTACCAGAAGCAGTTGGAAGCACCATTGACATCGAGATGACAAGCTCCTCCAAATCGAGCAACGAAATATTCACCAATCAAGAGAACTTCCAAAGTTTGGGGGTTTTGCATTCATGGAATATAGGATTGGCTAATGATACTCCTCTCTCTTCCTAATAGTTAATTATATTCTTGTTTTAAAATAAAAGAAAGGAAATCACACTGCTAAAAGGGACTAACTGCGCACAATTTGTTGACAAAGTAAGATGCGGCCAAAATGAAGTAGTTCACACCTGAAGTTATGACCAAGTTGATCACTCATGTCTCAGGTACATGTATTATCTCAATGCAGCCACTCCAGTTTGTGGACTACTACAGTTATTTATTGATACTTAATACCATAGTTCGAATTTTCAATAATCATTAGCCAAACTGTGTTTTTAGTCTTTCTGACTTTCAGTAGTGTACATAATATTAGTAAATATACAGTCAATCCCACTTTGTACCTGGTGAATGAAATTGACAAATACTCTAGACTATTAAACGGAGACTGTCTAGTACAGCTTGTTGACTACTGCAATAGCTATTTTCAAATACAGAACTTTTCATGTATTAGGTGAATCCTTGTAAGTCTTAAACTTTTTTACTCAATACCGTAAAACACAACAGTTTTGGCTAGATTGTACTATGAACTACAACAGCGATAAGTCACCTGGCTAATAACAAATACTGTAAAAAATTCAGTTATAAGAACATTCACCTATTATCCAGCAGAAATTCAACTTTCTGTCACTCAGAACACCTCAAATTCAACCTTTCCACCACAAAACACCTCCATTATACGATTCTCCCATTAATTTTATCGCCAAAAAATAGGATTGACATTCTTTTGTGCAGAAAGAGGTCCAATACTACACAATCTTGTTTATACTAAAAGAGAGAAAACATATGCACATTCATGGATAATATTTACCTTGAGTTTTCAGGGCTATCCATCAAGGCACAGATTGAGGGGATCTGCCCGCAGGTGGTGTCATGTGCTGACATCATTGCTGTGGCAGCACGTGACTCTGTTGTTGCGGTAAGGGGAGAAAATACAAAGGATATCAAACTAAGAGTTAGTTATTTGTCTGTCTGAAAAAGTTATCAAGAGCTCCTGGCATCAGTAGATTAGCAACTGAAATGAACAAAACAGAAATCTTTATGTACAGCTATGAAATTTCTATACCAAAACAAGCCTTACGAAGTATTAGACAAAGTCAACTCAAGTTGCCAAAGATAGTACATACATTGATTCATATTTATAAAATAATCACTAGTGATCACTAAATATCTTCCATGCAGTCCAACACATATAAAAACTGAAAATTTATTTTTCAGCTAGAAGGTCCTACTTGGGTTGTCCAGCTGGGACGGCGGGACTCAACAACAGCAAGCCTGGATGCAGCAAACAATGACATTCCCGCACCGACCCTTGACCTTGGTGATCTCACCAAGTCTTTTTCAAACAAAGGACTAAGCGCGACTGACATGATTGTACTCTCAGATACTGTGTACTATGTAAATAGAACTTTTTGGTATATGATGCCATCTGAAATAAGTTCAAAACAAACCGTACAAGTGTTATTACATTTACACTATCAATATATCATGGTGCAACCCAGACAAGTTGTTTAGTGTAAAGATGCTACTGATCATGATCACTAACATCAAACTAAAAAAAATCCCAGGGGCTCACACCATAGGCCAGGCAAGGTGTATCAACTTTCGCAGCCGCATCTACAGTGAAACCAATATCGACACTTGCCTCGTGACATCTCTGAAATCAAATTGTCCAAACACGACCGGCGACAACAACATATTCCCCCTTGATGCGTCGACACCCTATGTTTTTGACAATTTTTACTACAAGAACCTGCTGAACAAGAAGGGTGTCCTGCATTCTGACCGGCAATTATTCAATGGCGGTTCAGCAGACTCCCAGACTACCACCTACTCATCAAACATGGCAACATTCTTCACTGATTTCAGCGCAGCAATGGTGAAGATGAGCAAGATCAGCCCCCTTACTGGATCTAGTGGACAGATCAGGAAGAACTGCAGGAAGGTAAACTAGGTCTTAAATTGTTATAGTCTAAGCCTGTGTATGTGTGTGTGGAAGAGTGTAATCTTCAGAGAAGGGAGAAGTGTCTCTTTCCTTATGCTGTAGTCATCTTGAAAACAAACATGCTTGTATTGCTATTACAGAACAGATATGCGAAAAAAATAAAATGGGATCAGGAAGGCAATTCAGCAATTGGTATAACAGTTGACATCGCATTTCAGCTTTTCGGCACTTGAAATATCATCAATGAGAATAGCTCAGCTCCAAGCCTCTAATTATGGCTCATGAATTTCACAACTAGAAAAAACTTTATATCAATGCTTAAGAACTGGTATTCAGAATGACTTACCATGTTTGCATTGGTTCATTACTCGACATAATGTCAAATATTCAGTTCATCAACTATAGTTCTTTAAATGCCACAGTTCATAATCATAGTATATCCAAGTCGATAAACTGCATATTATTTATGCAGGGTTTAGGTCTATGATCAAGGACAATCAAAATGACCATTAAGTAAGACTGCAATCCCATGCCATACATCTACTCCCTCCAGTCAATTTTATTTGACACTGGGAGAGTTTAAGTTTAGTTCTCCTGGTGTGAAATAAAAGTGACCAGAGGGAGTATCATGTAACTAGAAGTCTAGAACAAAGATCATGCTTATCTGAAAGGAAAATTCTGGGCATTAGATATTTTTCCTATTGTCTGTATTTGATATGCAGATTTGCACGAGCCTAGATCAGCACAAGGAAAAGCTAGCAGTATATCATATCATGCATATATCACCATTTGATTCATTTCCAAAGTGAAAACATTGACAACGTAGTCAAAAGTATATTTGGCACATAGGACAAGATTTCTCACTAGAACATTTTTTAGTGGAACAAACAATGATGTACCTAGAAACAGAAGTGCTGTTATGGAAGGTTCCCAGTAAAAAGGATTGGGGAGGTTTTGTTTTTCAATTGTGTACAGAAAACCAGTCCTATAGAGCAGAGTTGACAACTGAAAGGAAAAAAAAATGCTAACTGAGTAGGACCAGGATGAAGTCTTCCTAACATCATAGTCGCAGGAAGAGTCAGGGTTGGTGAATGTTACGGATGGCTGCATTTATACTTTTACAGTCGAAATCCATAATCTTCATCCAGTTCTCAAAATCTCCAATTTCCTGTAACATAATTAAACACAACAGATGCTTCAGCAACACAAAAAAAAGGGCATATGATCAACTAAGGAAGCTACGCAAATTGCCCAGCCCAATACTGTTGAATTTATTATGTTATTTCGAAGGTGCAGTGCTACGCATGGATATTTTTTGGGGGAAATGAACTACCACCAAAATAACTGCAATCTAACCAATGTCATTCATTTTCAAGATTTGACGATAAAAGAGCATGAAATTCGTGCTCTAGTGACTGAGTACCCATCTACCGGAGAAAAGTATAAAGGAGATGTAATGGAAGGTGAGTAGACTTCAAGACTGAATTGATTTGCGTTTGTGGTGGGCAATCCACTGGTCGGGATCTGCTTCCTGTACCGCGCGATTGTGGCAAGCACCGCACGCGCTTCAAGCTCTATGCGCTTCTGTTGACGTGAGGCTCCTGAACTCCACATCAACCGTGCCCACGAGAAGGTCTGCCACCCGCGCCGCGCTCCTCACAGCATCCATCTTTGCTCTCTCTGTATGGGAAGAAAAAGACATTGAGAAATCTAAACATGGAAATTTCATCAGAGATTTGGTTTTTTGGGCTAAATCAATAGGGGGATCAAAGTCTTACCAGTTTTCTTGCGTTGATGGAGGGATTCGTGGTGGTGGCGTTGCATGATGTGGAGCCAGCGCCGCTTCCAGCTGCCCGCCCGCGCCTCCGCTGCCCCTCCTCTCTCCTCAATCCGAGCTGAAACTAAGGCCGCCACGATTCTTCGAGGAGGGGAAGAAGGAAGGGAAGGATGCGCGCGAAGGGGATGCGAGATGGTGTGGTTGTTTGGCAAGCGGCGATCTCCGGTGAGGGCCGGCGCCCTACGAAGAAGAAAGGGGACGACAAGAGGAAGTCGAACGAGAGATAGGATGATATCTAGCGGTTCAATGCAGATCAACGGCTCACTGTCCATGTCTGGGATAACAGAGGCACCAAAGTTCTCATACATTCGTGGTTGTTTTCATATCTCATAAACAAAATCGATTTCAGTTTTATCTAAAAACAAACTGAATTTAATTTTTGATTGCGCGGTATATCACTCTCCTTCGTACCAGAATTTCTAAAGATCTAACCATGTTAAAAACCGGTTACCACAATTTCGATAAACGCCTGGTTTGCATGAGATACGTTACTCCGATGGTGGAATGCTGAAATTTATATTTTCGACTCCCCGCTAAGTATAGTTAATGTCTTTTCTCTCTTCTCTCGTAACGCCATGTCACCTCAATCTATGACCCAAATTCTCTCCTCTGTCACAAAGCCACCACCTTAATTGTTTCTAGCCTTTAGATAATTGATTAATCTGTCATGCAAATTTTCGATTCTCTTATAAAAGCCACATGATCTCAAATGCACTTTAGATATGTTGGAGATAGGCCACAGCCCCTTCAGACTAGATCTTTCCTTCGAAATGCTCAAGACCGAAGTTGCCAGCCGAAGTCCCTTTGGGCAACCCAAGATCGAAGACATGCGGGCGAAGTGCCCAATCCGAGCGAAGTACGTAGCACGTCACCGCGAGGACGAAGGGCGCGAAAGCGAAGGGAGATGCGTGTGAGGCGAAACCGCCGTTGTTGGCGAAACGGGACTAGGGGCCCTACTTTCCCGGGGACGCGTGGATCTTCGCCACGAAGCTCCTCCGGGGCCTACATTCTGCACCGGTAACGGCCGGCTATGACCGTTTTCCCGCCAAGTACCTGGGGCCTGAGCACTGCCCGGGCCCGGGTGCGCCTTCCCGGGGCGCATCGCGACGACCGCCCGCATCTGCCTTGGGCCCCGTGGCCCGGGGACATTCCCGGGCCTCGCCCCCCGGTCCCAGGAGCCACAGGCTCGGTCCCCGGTCCCAGGAGCCACAGGCTCGGTCCCGGGGCATGTTCCCGGGGCACATTGCTGGGATATTCCCGGGGCCTGGGTCTCGCCCCCCAGTCCAGAGACCCACAGCTTCAGCCCCGGGTCGCCTCCCCGCGGCACATTACCGGGTCTTTCTGGGCCCGGGCCTCGCCCCCGGTCCGGGACCCACCTCCTCGGGCCCCGGGTCGCGTCCCCGGGGCACATTACCGGTCTTCCGGCCCGGGCCTCGCCCCGGTCCCGGGACCCACCTCCTCGGCCGGGCCCACAGCTTTGGTCCCCAAGGAACTCGACGCCTTGTGCGCGCGGAGGGCGCGATGAGCTCTCTGCCCCGGGCACGAGCCTGACTCTAGCGGATCAACTCCCCAACTACCCGCATTAATGACGAGATGACGGAGCGTATCGCGCCTGTCGCCCGCTCGGACGTGCATGGACTCTCATGATGGCCCCCGTGGGCCCGCTCCCTGTGCAGTCAGAGAACTTTTGACTAAGAGGGCTTCAGTTTTCCATACTCTGGCAGCGGTGGTGTGCACTGTCACATCTTCACGACCTAGCCGCCCGCAGCAGCCGAGCAACGTGACGACTAGACGTGCCGAACCAACTCCAGCGTGGCTCGATAGGCGGACGTGTGCGACAAGACATATCGTACCTAGAAAAGCTTCTCCTGACATATGAGCTAGGCACTGTGGACTCCCCTTGGACTATGAAAGAAGGATCCATGCATGCAGGAAAGAGGGAGCTTCCGGGAGAGCTTCTGGGGGGCTTCTAGGAGAGCCTCACGAGCTTCTAGGGAGCTTCTGGAGAGCTTCTCGAGCTGCTCTAGGAAATAAAAGACTGAGTTCCCAAGTTAGGACTAGCTCCGGAGCACCCCTGAAGAACATCTTATAAGAACAACCACATTCTTCTCCCACATAGTAGATACATACAGGAGTAGGGTATTACGCCTCCGCGCGATCCGAACCTATCTACTTCTTCTGCCTCCCTTATGTGCCATCGTCCCGACGCTGCAGTCGTCCTGTGAACACCTCCCCTGGCCGAACCTCAAAGGGGGGTCCCCAGACTCCCCGCCGTTGGAGTTCCTTCCTCCGACAGCCGTGGAGCGAGCAGAGCCCTGACCAGAAGGTAGGAAAACCGAAGCTACAGGCGAAAGGCCTGGGCGGCCTAAGACATGCCCTAGCAGGTGAGGCCCCGGCATGCCTCTTTCTCCACTGGGGGCATGACAGCCCAAGAGGATCGAAAGACCCATTAAGGACACAGCCCACATAGTGGCCCGGTGGCCCGCGTAGCGGCCCAACAGCCCGCTAGGAACCTGTGGACAGGAAAAGACGGAATACACTTATAGTTGTCCTCATCAAAGGGCCATAATGTAATACCACTTGTAAATGAAACTCTAGAGCCGGTAATTGTACCCTTGGGTCTATAAATGTAACAGCCCTGAAAATGAATAAATTTTAAAACCGTTTTTATTTTTGTGTATTTTTAAAAATCCACGTCGAGTTTATCGTTCGTTCAAAATTTTAAAATGTCGTTCTTGGTTCATCGTTCATTTTTTCTTTTTCTTTCTATTTTTAATTTTCTCGGAAGTGCAAATCTTTCTATCCATTTATCCGTCATCCTAAATTCTCGTGGACGAGTCTGCGTCGTTTTCGGGTCCTTGATCCATTTTTCTTCCGCCTGTCATTGACCCAATCCATTTTTCTTTTCTTCTTCCTTCTTTTTCTTTTTCTTATTTTCCCTCTGGCCGCCACCCTAGGCCAGATCAGAGACAAATCGGGCCCAGCCCAGGCTGGCCCATCCTCCCTCCACCGCCTCTGCCGAGAGATAAAACGCCGCCATCGCCGTCGCTACTTCTGCTCTCCTCGCCACGCAGCTGCTTCACTCAGTTGAGTAGTGCACATGCGTGATGCGTCGTCTCTCTGCTCGTCCTTCCAGAGTTTCTCCAGTGTCCAACCGCAGCTCAAGCTCGCCAACACCGCCGCCGCTCTCTGTCCTCCCTCTATCTCCCTCTCCGTTGCTCCTCGTCAATCGGCACCAGCAAAGAAAAGGATCACCATCACCTCCCCTTCAACCTCCCTAAAGCCACTCCGACCCCCACGGTGCCGTTCGCCGTCACTGGAGTCAAACAGGGCCGGAGTCCCTACTAGGCCGCTCCGCTGACCTCCAAAATTCGTCCATCGATCCACCTCGTTCCAAATTGAAGTACACATTAGGACCCTTGCCTCACACGCTGCAAGAGCCCTCTCCTTCCTCCGCCGCTCCACCGCCAGAGTGTCGCCAGCGCTGCTCCGCGCCGTCGCCTTTGTCCCGGCCACCACCAGCCGCCCGGCGCCTTGCCGCCTCGACGCTTTCCGTGCCCAACCGCCGCAACAAAAACCTTTCCCTAACCACCCTGAAACCCTCGGCTGCTGTGTCCCTGGCCGGAGTTCGCTGGAGCGCCGCCGCACGATGCTCCTCCTCCGCCGCCTATTGCACGCCGTCGCCTGGCCGCCGCCGTCTCTTCCGGCCACAGACACCACGGGAACGGGTCGTCGTGCCGCCGCGAGCCCAAAACCGGTGCTTCCCTACCGGGAATGGGCCTCCTGTGCCATCGGCATCCCTGTGTTTGAATAAATGCACCGGTCGGCCCTGTGTATGGAAGAGAAGACAGAAAATTCTATTTCTCCATTGAAAAAATAATTCAAAAAAGCCTATTTCTCTGATTCAGTTAGTTTATTACTTTTTTGACCTCAGAACAAAAATCCGAGACCTATTCTTGACTCCTTGATTTATTCCGAATCCATCCGTGCTAGTTTCATCGTGATCCGAGCATCCGTTGACGAAACCCTAATTTTGGCTCTAGGGTTTCTGCTCGACGCGACTTCAGAAAAATCCCAAATTTCTTCCGTAACTCCTCTTTTAATATCTTGTGCACCTTCTGAATTTTTGGTATTTATTTGGAATTATTCGCTTATTTATTTTATTTATGTATCGATAGATTCCGTTGCAGCAATTCCAATCGAGGAGTCCGAGTCCACAGCTGACGCATACGCCTACGCAGTCGTAGGAGGAGACGATTCGTACGACTACGCCGATCCCGAAGGTAAGTCATGCATCCTTTGAACAATAATTGAACCCGATTTGGAACTAGGTCATATTTTGGGTAGAGTACTACCTTGAAGTACTTAAATAGGATACATGAGTTAATTTTCTAAAGTATTTTGAAATAGATAACACCTTTTATTTGGTTTTGTTATAAATGTAATGCCATGCCTTTAGTTGATCCTAATATATATCTTTGATAACTTTAGGTTAATGCTGCTTATTATGAACATGTTGAATATTCTATGAACTTGTTATTTTATGTGATAGTTTTGGAAGTATATGATATATTTAAAGTTTTAAGGACATAACCCCCTTGTGCCAATATAAGTGACATAGTTAGCGCCCATCCGCACGATCGAGGTATTTGGACCCAGTGTGTACTGCTCCAGTGAATTGAACTTCTACAGCTATTCAGTGTATTGGCATTTTAGGCTTTAACGTGTGTAATGGCCACTGAGCGATGTAAGATTATTTGATTATATGAGTGTGGGTGCTGCGGTGCCCTTTGCGGTCTTTGAGGACTACGTGTTCCTCCTAGTCGTGCAATAGTGGGTGGACGAGTCGTCGGGTTGGTGCACACCCTCGCGAAGGCCAAGTTGAGGCCAACAGGCGTCTTGTCCTATAACCTGCTAGGCAGAATAGAGATGAGCCTGGGGTAGTACTACACTTTGTTAATTCAGCCTGGCTAGCTGTGGGTATCGTGCGGTAAAGCTGGGTAGACGCTGCAGAGTCGTTTGGTATTCGAATACGCCGTGCTCCCGGTTAATAGAGATATGTCTATGGGTGAACCCAGAGTAATGGCATGAGTAGAATTGTGATAATGGTTTAAATTGAGAGATGAACTACATGTAAATATTAAACCCTTTAAAACTAAATTTGTTTATAAATTGGGATGTTTGTGAACTACCGATAAGGTTTAGAGTTAAACCAGTTCCCTCCTTTGTTATATCTTGCATCACTATATATTTTTCTGCATGGCTTGTGGAGTACTTGTGTACTCAGTCTTGCATATTTTAGGCTCCAGCTATTCAGGAAAAAGTTGCAGGTGAAGTCGAGGAAGCCGTCGATCCGCTGGATTGGGACGAAGACGAAGGCTTCGAGTTCTAGGTTGACTCTACACTCAGGCCGTTCCTGTGGTGCAGAGTTGTGTCTTTTGGTTGTACGTGTACGGCCATATGCCCGTTGTGTGCTGTGTTGAGTTTGGGTTGTACTAGAACTTGTCATTTGTATAATTAATGGGCGAAATTTCGTGTTTCTGTATCATCTATGCGTAACTGAACTTCCTGGGCGGTTACGGTGTTGTTTGGGACGTTTAGATCCTATCTGAACGGGTCCCCACAATAAATAGGATATTCAGATCACTGTAATGGTAAGGTTTTTGAGATTAATACAAAAGATTTACCACTCTAGTCTAAACTCAGAATCCACCATTGTTCTTCGACAACAAGATGATTAATCAACATTGTAAATTTTGATGATTAATAAAAAAAAATGTAAATTGTACAAAAGCTTACCCCTAACATCATGTTATCCAGCTGCAAAGGAAATACTTCTTACACCTCATTTTTATCATTATTGTACAATTTTTTCAGAGTATTCATCTAGTCTATAGCAAAGATGTTACTTAGATTTGTTTGCATGCATTCGGCCGGGCAGCTGGACACCTACCTCTAGCAGTCCAATCTTTTCAGATGCAACTTCATATCATCTCTCTTTTTATCTTCGACAAGAATGAATGATGGAACTTACATGGTATTTGATTCTACTTCTTGTTTCTAGCTTCTTACTCGTTTTCGTTAGCATGTTTTTTAAAACGTAAAACAATGTGTTTTTTTAAAAAAACTTTCTATATGAAAGTATCTTAAAAAATTAAATAGATTTATTTTACAAGTTTTTAATAGTTAATACTTAATTAATCACGTATTAATGATATTTAACGTTTTACGTACGGCTTATAAGCTAGCACAATAAACTATATCAAACACGCCCGCTCCTTAGCTTTCCCAACTTCCATATCTTGCTTGTTGACCAGTCTCTTTACATCTTAACCGCTCTTTGTTTTTGTTAATGTTAGCCTGTCCTGGTCTAGCTAATTACTAGCTAAAAAGATAGCAATGTAGACCATTGACTTGTTAATATACTGCAGATGCACAGTCTCTGTTTTCCTTTTGCAGTATACTAGTGTACTAGACAAGCATTGCTTGAAGAAGGTCTTGTTTGGTCAGCCAAAACCTCCATTGATTGCGGTCGAAAAGCCAGTAATCCTGCTACCTGCACGGATGGATACATTAGTCAGCCATCTATCACTGAATTCGGTTAGCTAAAATTCTACTACCATGCATGCTGGCACTAAACTAGAGACAAGACGAATTGTCATGGCTGAGCTCATAGTTAATTGGCTAGGTAGTTCTATAAAAGCTTTCTTGTTGAAGTGCAGCCTTCTCCTAAAAATATCCTGCGAAACAAAATGAGACGTTTGAACTACTGAAAGGACATTTTGCTTTTTCACTATTTTTGATTGGTTAAATCAAGACCTAAAATGCCATTGTCCATGCCAGTACTTCGATCACATGCATGAATGGTAATATGTTATTTTCAGGCTCAATGGCTCATCCTACATATAAGGCTGGACCAGTTTAATCTGCAATGAGGGAGTACACGTTGAGTTCTAGGTTTGATGAGTACGATCCATATCGAATCTTTGTACTGCAGCTGCATATTTGCTTTGCCTAATTGATTCTAATTGATTCTTCTGACACTCTTACCAAACAATATCCTGCTAGTTTCTTCAAATTATGTACCGGACTGATATATTGCTCGTCCTTTCCTTCGTAACTTAATTTACTACTCCTTCCTTAATTTAGGAGAGTCAATTCAGTGATTAGTTGATGCCACACCTGCTGCTATACATGATACTCCCTCCATTTCAGATTATAAGTCATTTTAATTTTGATCAAAGTTAAACCACTTTAAATTTGACTACATTTATAGAAAAATATACCAACATTTATAATAATAAATTAGTTTCATTAAATTCAAAACTGAATATATTTTTATAGTATTTTTTATTAAAAATATTACTATATTTTTCTATAAACTTGATTAAATTTAAAAGAGTTTGACTTTGACAAAAGTCAAAGTGACTTATAATCTAAAACGGAGAAAGTAAC
This sequence comes from Oryza meyeriana var. granulata, assembly GCA_003991445.1. Lineage (NCBI taxonomy): Eukaryota > Viridiplantae > Streptophyta > Magnoliopsida > Poales > Poaceae > Oryza > Oryza meyeriana. The sequence continues at coordinate 212,141 of RYFJ01001560.1, forward strand.
GGCTAGGTTAGGACAGACATATATATAATCCTGAAAATAGATAGGCGTTTATATAGAGTTATAGACATCATATAATTGTAATCGTAATCCGATGTACGTAGGTACAACTGCCAAATATTATATATTAGTTTCATTTGCAGATTGACACCAGGATTAGGTTGTATACTTGTATACACATGTAAACCTGTGCTCTAGGAACCAAATTCCAACGTGATTGCATAAACACGTCATCTCCCGCCTAAAAATGCATCTATCTCTGCCATACTGAGCACCTGAGTATCAGGAGTATTCTCTAATCTTCTTCAGATGTATTGGCCTGATTTCTATGGCTAAGGCATGCAGAAAATATTGGAGGTAGATTAATTGGACATTATAGTGTAATGAGCGTCTCGGGAAATCACAGCTTAATAATTAAAAAAGCTAGCTAGATAGGGTTGTTGGGTTAATTAATTCTTGGTTGTGCCCTAGCTCATAGCAGAGAGCTAGGAATTAGGAAGACATATAAGCAGATGGCGAGATAGCTGAACTCCCTTGCTATAGCTTTTCTAATTGTTCTTCCCCTGTCACTCGTTTTCCCTTTGGCTTAAATTTGCCCTTACACTAGCTGAGCAGCTGAGCCATGTAAACAGTTTATCTTGGATTGGTGGTGATGCTAACTCCTGCCTCGTTCTTCAGAAAAGAATTAAACAGACAATATGGTGTGCATTAGCTTGTGCGTGATGGCTATCGATCAACTAGGCCATCCAGACAGAGTCTCAGCAAATCAGTCACTGACATTTCATCTGCTTCTAGTATTTGGATATATAGCTTCCCCTGGCTAGGGAAAAAGATATAAAATCATTGTCATGATTAATATTTTATGATAAACAATTAGTTTTATAAATGATTTATTTAATGAAATTTGGTTTGAAAATATATGTGGATGTTGGTGTGAATGTGTGTGACTAACGTAAGTCAAGTTAGGAAGAACTTATGTTCGAATATGGTATGTTTGTTTTTATATGTGTAGGTGAGTCTTGAAGCCTCGAGAGTATTGCCAGTGATGGATCAGTAGTCAACTTGGGAGAAGTTGATGTCCGGATGATCAGGAGATCACGTGGGATACTAAAAGTTAGAGATCAATGCACGTGGAGTAGAAGATTCCATATAGCATTAAAGAGGAATTATGTGCGTATGGAAGAGAAGTCAAGTCCTACTTGGACTAGGAGTCGAGTCTTAGTAGGACTAGGAGTCGAGTCCTATTTAGACTAGGAGAGTCCAAGTTGGCTATGAAAAGGAGAATTTAATTTAGTAAATTGTAAATAGATTTGGTAATTGAGGGTTTGAGTCCTAATGGGACTAGAAGTTCTACTCCTATTTTGTATATGAGGTTTTATGTATAAATAATAGATAGTTGAGGCCATAGAGCATAACTTTTGGAAGTGAGAAAAGCTAGAGTTTAGTTTTGAGAAAGGAGTGCTTTGTATGTGCTTTGTAAACACATCTTGATGTAATAAAGTTAATCTACTTTGAAGAGTATTTTCGGTGTGTATCCTTCTGAATTCCGACGGTTCATCTGACAAGAGTGCGGCGGCGAGGCGACGGTTCTACCGGCAGATATACGGCGATCAAACTGGCGCAACAGAGACGGCCTGACCGGTGCACTCTATCCAGGTTTGAGGGTTTCTTTTATTCCGCAAAAAATTTTGGTTTTTGGTGTCCCTACCATTCATCCCCTATGGTAGACTTGGTTCTTGTGTTCAATCCTACAAGTGGTATCAGAGCCTTATTTTCTCTTTTTTGATCTTCACTGATTTTGAGATTTAGCCATGACTGACCGATTTTCAATCAAGCCGCATGTAAATAAGAAACTAAATATGATTTTGGATCAATCAAAAGTGAGCATAGACAATAGAGGAATAGATTTTGATGCACATGCTTATTTTACTAATCATTCACCGAGTATTCTTGATTTTTCTAAAAGCGGTGAGATTTTGACAAAATCCAAACCAAAGAAAATAATTTTTAAATCCGCTGAAATTTTGTCGACCCTTTCTACAACTTGTGCAATTGCTTCTTCTTCTTCTTCTAAGAAAACAACACGTATGAAGTACAATTGCTCATATTGTGGTAAGGATGGGCATTTGGTTCAGTTTTGCTTTAGACTTGCAAGAAAACAGAAAAAAGACAGAGAACGTGAACTTGCAAGGTTAACGTGGCAAAGGTCGAGCTTTTCTTCAAGAGGCCCGGTCAGACCACAAGCCACAGGGAGGTTCAACCAGTGGCCATGGGCAGTTAGACCGCAGGTACATCAGCAATCAGACCGACGGCTAACAGTGGTTAGATTGACTTTTCATCATTGGTTGGATCAGTTTTCGGTAAAGCCCCAAGGTAAGTTTTCAGATAAGTCTAGTACTGATTCTATTTATGTATATACATGTGTCGAGGAGGAACTCCAACCGCAGGGAGTCTGGGGACCCCCCCCCTTTGAGGTTCGGCCAGGGGAGTTGTTCACAGGACGACTGCGGCGTCGGGACGATGGCACGTAAGGGAGGCAGAAGAAGTAGACAGGTTCAGGCCGCGCGGAGGCGTAATACCCTACTCCTGTGTGTATCTGCTATGTGGGAGATGAATGTGGTTTGCTCTTACAAGGTGTTCTTCAGGGGTGCTCAGGAGCTATCCCTGGCTTGGGAACTCAGGCTCTCTCGAAGGCTGGGCTCAAGCCTCTGGAACCGGGGTCCCTGGAACCCGAAATCCTCTTTCTGCTTGGCATGGATACTCCTTTCATAGTCCAAGGGGAGTCCACAGTACCTAGCTCACATGTCAGGAGAAAGCTTTTCTAGGTACGATATGTCTTGTCGCACACGTCCGCCTGCTGAGCCACACCGGAGTTGGTTCGGTACATCTAGTCGTCACGTGCTCGGCTGCTGCGGGTGGTAGGTCGTGAAGATGTGATAGCGCTCGACGCCACCACTACCAAAGTGTGGAAAACTGAAAGCCCTCTTAGTCAAAAGTTCTCTAACTGCACAGGGAGCCGGCCACGGGGGCCGTCACGAGCGTAAGCACGCGTGGCACGAGCAGGCGACAGGGGCGCACGCCCTCGTCGCCTCGCCATTAATGCGGGTAGTTGGAACAGTTGGTCCGCTCGAGTCAAGCTCGGGCCTGGGGCAGAGAGCTCGTCGACCCTCGCGCCCCGCACAAGGCGCGAGTA
>RYFJ01004399.1:0-45924 GCA_003991445.1 Oryza meyeriana var. granulata
ATCATCAGGACATGACCGGATGGGAAAATAATCAACTGGTACTAGCGAACAGCAAAAGGGCGGAAGCTGGCAAAAAACTCCACGGCTCGGTTGGGAATGGCTGAATTCAGAGGTTTGGTATCGACTGGTATTGAGGAATCGGCAGAGTCGGGATCGTCGCTCCATCCAAATATATACATTATAGACGGTGGTATTTCGTAATAGCAAGCCGGATGATGCCATGTTGGTTAGACAGAAGAGCAAGGTTATGCGAAGACGCTTATTATACTCTTTTCTTTGAAACACTAGTGATTTCAAATTTAGTTGGCGACAGAGTACGCCCATCCAATCCGAAGTTTTTTTTCACATCCATTAAAGGAATCAAGCATATATCATACATGTTCTATTATTTTATTTCATTGTTGGGTCTTATTCCGAGTAGTACAAATCGTTGACCTGACACCGGATCTGGCTACAACCAAATCTTAGCTGTGGCATTTGATGCCCGCACAGGCTGGCTACAAGCTAGCTAGTGGCGCCTGGTACAACCGGGGGCTCATCACGTGCCTGGCTACAACCCGGGAGCATGATCATGGCACTAAATGCCGCTAGGCTGGCTACACAGCTAGCTAGAACACTGCTGCCTGGCTACAACCGGGAGCGTGCTCATTCACGTCTCTGGCTACAACCGAAGACTGAATTGCGCCTGGCTACAACCGGGGGCTTAAACTTTGCTGCCTGGCTACAACGGGAGCATGATCTTCATCCTGTTTACCTTTTCATACACTTGTTTATGGTGCTTAACACCCGGACCACACAGATCCGTTTCTGGCCACACAGGCTTCCGTTTGCTTACTCGGCAACTCAGGTACGGTTCCTTTCATCAAACACTTTTCACAAATCACTGACAAACAATCTACGCCATGGGAATCGATCCTTAATGATAATACATAGCCAAGCCAACACAGGCATGTCTCTGTACATCAAGATTTTCACAAAATCTTTCTTTATTTCACAAACGCGCCGATACACAAGGTATCGGGTTTTCAAACTGTTTAGTAAAACCCATCATTTTTCCCAAGACAACAGTTGGCAGAGCTAAGCCATTTTACTCGCATCGTATCCTCAGATAGGATGCTAGCGTGCATTTGTGGGGCTCTTCAAGGGAGAAATATAACAAATCTACAAAATAAGTGCTACTACTGGGTAGGTCCATCGGTTGCGCTTGCATAACCGAGGCCAACAGTTTAAAAAGGTGTAACTAAGCATGCATATATTTTCCAAACAACATAGTTTTGGCATATATGGGAAACAATATGATCAAAGAGGCTTGCCTTGTTCCAAGGAGGGGTCTTCTTCGGCGAAGGTGGCTTTCGGGATCGTCCACGGTTCAGGTTCTGAACAAGCAGAAAGAAACCTGATAAGCAGGAGAAGTAAAACACCAAGAAAAGGATCAAGAAGTAGTCGGCTGCAGAAAAGGGGGCAGTCGGTGAACCAGGCTTGCGAACCAGGCGACAGAGCTCCAAAGCTTGAGAGGATGAAAACTTAGCGAGCTGGAGCTGGCCGTTTGCAAAACAAAGGAAGAAGGGGGCACGGTTGGCCATATATATATATCGCGACGTGCAAGGTTGAGGCACGGTGGAGTGGCAGGTGGAGCAAGGAAGTCAAGATGAACTGACAGGGATATGACAGGAAGTGACTTTGGAGTCCAACTGGTCAGAGGAGTTGGCAGGCACTGTAGCTGCGATGAGACATTAAGGTCAAGGCTAGGGACAGGTTGGAGAAATTCACTGACCGGGCTTTGGACTGACCACTGGTCCAAGCGATGCTGCGGTTAGGTGAAGATTGATTCTTCACTACTTTCGGTAGTCGGCGTCAACGGGTGGGTGCAACTCGGGGGGACAAAGAAGCAACAGGTCTCAACAAGGTAGTCGGCCACATCACGTGCTCACTCGGCAGCAAGAGGTCGAGTAAGACAAGGATAGGGCAGGATACAAGGATGAGTAGCAACTCTACTCGGCACAAGAGAGAAGGTAGTCGGCTGGCCGGGGAGAGGGAAAAACGGAGGCACAGCTGACAGGATAGGAAAAGATTAAGATCAGAAAACCAGTTACAACAGGGAAAAGGAAAGCGGGTCGTTACAAAACTCCACTTAACAGAATCTCGTCCGAGATTCGGCTATCGGCAAAGAGCTCCGGGTACTCAGCTTGAAGGCGATCTTCTCGTTCCCATGTAGCTTCGTTTTCAGAATGGTATAATCCATTGCACCTTGCAGACTTGATTGCTTTCGTCTTGTATGTCTGTCCCTTGTCTCCAAAATCCGAATAGGGCGTTCCTTGTATGTAAGGTTGCGTTGTACGTTGATACTCTTCCAACGGAACTTGCTCTTCTGGGATGCGAAGACATTTTCTTCAACTGGGAACATGGAACACGTCGTGGAGTCAGAGAGTTCTTCGGTAACCTCAGTTGATACGCCACTATCCGCGTCTGTCGACGATAGGGTAAGGTCCGATATAGCGAGGCGCTAGCTTTCCACCCATTCCAAATCTCTTTGTTCCTCGTAGGGGTGATACTTGGAGATACACATGGTCCTCTATCTGAAACTCGAGCTCTCGTCTCCGATTATCTGCATAGTTCTTCTGCGGGTTTGGCTGTCTTCAAGGCTCTCGGATAACTTAATCGCTCTTCTGCTCTTTCAAAATGTCTGGTCCAAAACCATCTTTTCTCTACGTCTGTCCAACAGAGTGGGGTTCTACACTTGCGTCATATAGAGCTTCATTGGGGGCATCTGGATACTGGCTTGATAGCTGTTATTGTAGGAGAATCGGCATAAGGCAGACAGAGATCAGGTTTTTCAAAATCAAGGCACATGCTCTTAGCATATCTTCCACGATCTGGTTGACCTCTCGGTTTGCCCATCGTCTGGGGGTGATATGCGGTACTGAAATTCAGGTTAGTGCCTTGTCTCATGCAACTTTTGCAAAAGTGGGAGGTGAACTGAGCTCTCGGTCAGACACTATTTCTTTGGGCTCCATGTTGGCAGATAACCTTGGTCAGATAAGCTCGGCTAGCTTCTTGGCCGGGTAGGTTGTCTTGACGGGGATAAGTGGGCGACCTTGGTCAGTCGATCACTATTACCCAGATGGAATCATGTCCTGCGGGGTTTTAGGTATCAACGATGAAATCCATTCTATTTCTTCCATTTCCACTCGGGTATCCTTAAGGGCTGAAGCAATCCTGCTGGCTTCTGATGCTCTGCTTTAACCCTTTGGCAATGTCACAACTGCGACATACTCGGCAATATTCGCTTCATTCAGGCACAGTAATGGTCCTTAATATCCTTGTACATCTTGGTACTTCCTGGGTGGATGGAAAAGCGGACTCATGGGTTTCTCAAGATCAAGTCTTGGATTTCTTTCTGTCGGGCACGCAATGCGTTTCCAAACCAACAGTTCCTTTGCTGTCGATGGAGAACTCGGGGGGCTTTTCCCTGGTCATGCTTTCTTTAGAGATACAATCTTTTCATCTACTTTTTTGAGCTTCTCTGATCGGTCCTCCAAGGTAGGCTGAATCAGCAAGTCGCAGCGTTCCTGGCTTGACATATTTATCTTAGCTTTTCCAGCTCTCGACTTGCTCGGGTTGAAGGGGCGGGGTCAAGATGGCATTAAATGGACTTTCCGACTGAGGGCATCGGCAAAACATTTGCCCTGCCAGGGTGGTAATGTATTCAAGTCGTAATCCTTAATCAACTCAAGCATCTTCTTTGTCTGAGATTAAGCTCGTCTGAGTGAAGATGTACTTCAGACTCTTATGATCGGTGTATACTTCACACCGGTTTCCAACAGGTAGTGTCGCATATTTCAAGGCATGCACTACTGCTGAAACTCTAGGTATGGGTCGGGTAGTTCAGCTCATGGGGTCTAACTGTCTTGAGGCATACGCAACACTCTTCCTTCCTGCATAAGCACACAGCCTATGCTAGTCGGGATGCATCACAGTATACCTCAAAGTCTTTCCTGATATCCGGAAGGATCAACACAGGTGGGGTAGTCAGCTTTTCCTTAACTCCATGAAACTTTCTCACAGGCGTCATCCATTCAAACCTTTTTTCCTTTTTTAGCAATTCTGTCATGGGTTTGGCAATCCTTGAAATCCTTCAATGATCTCCGATAATAACCAGCCAAACCTAGGAAACTTCTCACTTCCGTGACCGTAGTCGGGGATTTCCAAGAAAGCACGTCTCTCACTTTCCCGGGTCACTTCTACTCCTTGGGCAGTGACACATGCCGAGAAAAGCAACTCGGTCTAGCAAACTCACACTTCGAGTACTTGGCAAACAACTGGTGCTCTCTTAACTTTCTAGAACCATTCTCAAATGTCCAACATGTTCTTGCTCGTCCTTGGAGAAGATTAGGATATCATCATAAATACCACGACAAACTTGTCGAGATATTTCATGATACCTTATTCATAAGACTCATGAAGAAAGCTGGAAGCATTAGTGAGTCCGAAGGACATCACCGTATACTCATATAATCCATATCGGGTCAGGAAAGCTGTTTTGGGTATATCTTCAGATCTGATCTTCAATTGGTGGTATCATGATCTCAAGTCAACCTTAGAGAAAACTTTAGCTCCTTGCAGTGGTCGAACAGATCATCTATCCTTGGTAGAGGATACTTATTCTTGATGGTTACTCATTCAGTGGCGCGATAATCAACGCACATCCTCTGGTCTTATCCTTCTTTTCCACTAGGAGCACTGGAGCTCCCCAAGGTGATGTGCTAGGTCGCACAAAACCTAGGCTCTCAAGTTCTTCTATCTGCTCTTTCACTTCGGCTAACTCATTAGCCGCCATTCTATAGGGTCTCTTGGATATGGGTGCTGTGCGAGTAGCAACTCTATAGAGAATTCAATCTCTCTATCAGGGGGCATTCCGGGTAAACTGTCTGGGAAGACATCAGGGTACTCATTGATCACCGGCACTTCTTCCAAAGGGACTATTTGCATGGAGCTCAGGAGGGGTCGGTTCTTAGGGTCTCCAAGGGAGGCAAACTTCACTTCTTGTCCAAAAGGGCACTGCAGGGTTATGGTGCTAGTTGCACAGTCTATTCGGCCCTTATGCTTAGCTAACCAGTCCATGCAAGAATCAAATCCAAGCCTTGTGATTCCAGGACAATGGGGTTGGCTGAGAAACTAACTCTTTAATTACCAAGGTAACTCCAGGGCAAGATTGGTCTGACTAAACTCCTTGCCAGGGGAGTGTATGACCATAGGTATACTAAGACCTGAACATCCCAACCATACTTATCCACAAAAGATTGAGAAATAAAGGAATGCGATGCTCCAGAATCAAACAGAACAACTGCAGGTACGGAGTTGACAAGAAACGTACCAATTACCACATCTGAAGCTTCTCGGGCTGTCTCCGACTGGATATGATTGACTCGGCCACGTCCAAAGGTCGGAGGGGCACGGGAGGCAGATCCATTAGTATGTGTAGCCGGCTGTCCTCGACTGAACACAGGGGCTCTTGAAGTGCTGGCGTTAGGGCGTCCAGGGACTGCAGGGTCTTGCTTCTGGGGACAGTGTCGGGCGAAGTGACCCAACTCGTTGCAGTTGTAGCATCGGCTTCCTGGGGCACTCGGAATACTCTTCCGTTGAAGGCCGGCTGAGGTAGGGCGACTTGCACCGGTATTTGCACTGAGGGGTCGGGACTGAACAGAAGAAGTCGGGCGAGAAACAGACGGGCGAAACACCCGCTCTTGAAACTGGGATGGGGCAAACTGACGGGAAGGACTGGGGAGATAGGGCCTAGAACTCGGACCACTACGAGACTGCATCTGGGAGGCCTTGCGCTTGCGAAAAACGTCGATCTCCTTCCTCGCATCTTTAACCACTAAGGCTCTGTTAACCATGTGCTGGAAAGTAGGGAAGTCATGGGCAAGAAGCTGGACCTTCATTGCCACATTCATCCCTTTCAGAAACCTTCTGATCTTCTTCTTGTCCGTGTTCACGTCCTCTGGTGCATAGCGAGCTAGATGGTTGAACTGCTCAGGTACTCGCTGATGCTGGAATGTCCCTGCTTGAGGTTGTTGAACTCTTCTCTCTTGATGTCTATTACTCCTTCTGGGACATGTGCATCTCTGAAGGCTTCCGCAAACTCGGGCCAGGCGATGTTGGCGGCATCTTGATGGGCAGCACAGTAGTTTTCCCACAGTCAGCTGCGGAACCACGAAGTTGATGTGCAGCAAACTGGGTCTTTTCCGTGGGTGTGCACTGCACTAGGTTCAGCTTTCTATCCATATCCTTCAGCCAGTCGTCAGCCTCCATTGGCTCAGCGGTCTGCGAGAACTCGGCTGGACGGGACCTCATGAAGTCGGCAAGCTTGGAGCGGCTACTGACTTGTTCTGGTCGAGCTTGATGGAGAAGAGGCTGCATTGCGGCCAGATTCTGAGCAATGCCTTGCAAGATCTGGGTCTGGATGGCCATAAGCTGCTGGGGGTCTGCTGGAAGGTGAGGAGGTTGAGGCAATCCTCCAGGGTTTGCTGTTGCAGCGTCGAAGGTACAAGGCCGGCTGCACGGCCACTTCCTGACATCCGATCGTGGGTCTGCTCCACTTCTTGTTCCTCCGCGGCAGTAAGCAGGTTGTTGCGGACTGGACCTTGGTCTTCAAAACCCAAGCAGGGCCGGGGTACGGACGGCACGGCGCTGACGTTCTGGCCATCTGGTCTAGAAAGGGCAACCAAAGGAGAGAGGGGCTCAGCAAGGATATCGGCAACCAAACGATGGAACAGATGAAGGAGCAACAAGATTAGCAAGATGGATTCAAGCAGCAGAAAAGGAATATACTCGGGAACCCAGCCTCAACGAAAAGATGACAGATGGGGCACTGGAACCTAAGAGCTTGCGCAGGAACCAAGGTAGGGAAATAGCCAAGAGTTTAGAAACATTTCCAAATTCTACAAAGCAGAGAGAGGTACCCAGACAAGTCCTAGTCTTTTTGCAAATAGTATAGTTTTCAAAATAAGATCCTCAAAGACATCTACACGGGTGGGGTTTCGTTCCTAGGGCCAACCTTTTGCTCTGATACCACCGCTGTGGGCGCTCCCGACTAGGTGGAAGGCCACCATGTGCATAAGGCACCCGATCCCAGGATCAGTAGTCGGGTACGCACACAATGATACAACACAGAGTTACAATAATACATAACAGAGTACTTACATATAGTACAAGGAGATCCATCCAGGACAGACCCGGGATGGGCAAAATAATCAACTGGTAAACTAGCGAAACAGCAGAACAGGGCGGAAGCTGGACAAAACTACTCCACAGGCTCGGTTGGGAACTAGGCTCGAAACTTCAGAGGTCTTCGTAGTCGGCCTGGTCTTGGAGGAACTCGGCAGCAGTCGGATCTTCGTCTTCCACTCCAAAACCTACTATACATATATATGAACAAGGTGAGTACTTTCGTACTCAGCAAGCCGGGAATGATGCCATGTTGGTTAGACAAGAGAGCTAAGGGTTTCATTTGCGAAAGACTGCTTATTAAACTCTTTTCTTTGCAAACACTAGTGAGTTCCAAATTTTAGTTGGCGGACAGAGGCTCACGCTCCATCCAATCCGCAAGTTGCTTTTCAACAACTCACCACTTAAAGAATCAAGCATAATCATACATGTTCTTATTATCTTTTACTTTGCATTTGTTGGTCCTTTATCTCCCGAGTAGCTACAACCACTCGTTGACCCTGAGACTCGGCTACAACCAAATCTCAGCTGTGGCACTTGATGCCCGCTACACTGGCTACAACCAGCTAGCTAGTCGGCCGCCCTGGCTACAACCCGGGGGCTCATCATCGCTGCCCTGGCTACAACCCGGGAGCATGATCATGGCACTAAATGCCCGCTAGGCTGGCTACAACCAGCTAGCTAGAACACTGCTGCCCTGGCTACAACCGGGAGCGTGCTCATCACGTCTTCTGGCTACAACCGAAGACTGAATTGCCGCCCTGGCTACAACCGGGGGCTTAAACTTTGCTGCCCTGGCTACAACCCGGGAGCATGATCTTCATCCTGTTTACTTTCATACACTTGTTTATGGTGCTTAACACCGGACCACACAGATCCGTTTCTGGCCACACAGGCCTTCCGTTTGCTTACTCGGCAAACTCAGGTCACGGTTCCCTTTCCATCAAACACTTTTCACAAATCACTGACAAACAAATCTACGCCATGGGAATCGATCCTTAATGATAATACATAGCCAAGCCACACAGGCACTGTCTCTGTACATCAAGATTTTCACAAATCTTTCCTTTATTTCACAAAACGCGCCGATACACAAGGTATCGGGTTTTCCAAACTGTTTAGTAAAACCCATCATTTTTCCCAACGACAAACAACGTTGCAGAGCTAAGCCATTTTACTCGGCATCGTATCCTCAGATAGGATGCTAGCGTGCCATTTGTGGGGCTCTTCAAGGGAGAAATATAACAACATCCTACCAATAAGTGCTACTACTGGGCAGGTCCATCGGTCGCGCTTGCAAAACCGAGGCCAACAGTTTAAAAAGGTGTAAACTAAGCATGCATATATTTTCCAAACAACATAGTTTTGCATATATGGGAAACAATATGATCAAAGAGGCTTGCCTTGTTCCAAGGAGGGGTCTTCTTCGGCGAAGGTGGCTTCGGGATCGTCCACCGGTTCAGGTTCTGAACAAGCAGAAAGAAACACTGATAAGCAGGAGAAGTAAAACACCAAGAAAAAGGATCAAGAAGTAGTCGGCTGCAGAAAAGGGGGCAGTCGGCTGAACCAGGCTTGCGAACCAGGCGACAGAGCTCCAAAGCTTGAGAGGATGAAAACTTAGCAGAGCTGGAGCTGGCCGGTTTGCAAAACAAAGGAAGAAGGGGGCACGGTTGGCCATATATATAGCCGACGTGCAAGGTTGAGGCACGGTGGAGCTGGGCAACGGGTGGAGCAAGGAAGTCAAGATGAACTGACAGGGATATAACAGGAAGTGACTTTGGAGTCCAACTGGTCAGAGGAGTTGGCAGGCACTGTAGCTGCGATGAGACATTAAGGTCAAGGCTAGGACAGGTTGGAGAAATCTCACTGACCTGGCTTCGGACTGACCACTGGTCCAAGCGATACTGCGGTTAGGTGAAGATTGATTCTTCACTACTTCGGTAGTCGGCGTCCAACGGGTGGGTGCAACTCGGGGGACAAGGAAGCAACAGGTCTCAACAAGGTAGTCGGCCACATCACCGTGCTCACTCGGCAGCAAAGAGGTCCGAGTAAGACAAGGATAAGGGCAGGATACAAGGACTGAGTAGCAACTCTACTCGGCACAAGAGAGAAGGTAGTCGGCTGGCCGGGGAGAGGGAAAACGGAGGCACAGCTGACAGGATAGGAAAAGATTAAGATCCAGAAAACCAGTTACAACAGGGAAAAGGAAAGCGGGTCGTTACAGCCTACATGTTAATACATGCCTATTGTCGTTAATAAAATCTGAGCTTTTTTTATCTAAGTGATGAAGCTTTACAACAACTTCGTTACGTTTCCTCGAGTTTAGTCCTGAGAGATCAACGATTTTTATTAAGTTAATCTCAATTCACTCGGTGTAAACTATCTGGTCGAGTAAAACTAATGATGGCTCAGAAGTAGCAAGTACTCGGCAAGACTTAACAACAAACAACAAAAATATTTATAACATTTACGTATTGTTTTTGGTGAACACCAACTACATAAATGTTTCTGTCTACATCGACAGGTCCTTGGCTATGGCTTCTGCAGTTGCCCTAACTTGGCTGATCAGCTCCAAGCCCTGCTCCGGAGTAGACCCTTCGGCAAAGCCTTCACCAACAGCCTCAATGTCTACCCGGGGGTAGAGAGACTTGGTCATGGCCAAGGCCTAGGCAATCCTGACAGCGACGCGCTCATCTGAGTACTTTTTTAATATCTCTGGAGCTTCCTCGAGGCATTCTAATACTTGAGCAATTGAGCTGGAGCTAGATCCAGCCTGGTGCGGCTGCATGATGTCAAGCAAGGTCTTCGCGGAGTCAACAATAATCTATCGCAATTCCTTTATGACCTTTATCTCTTCTGCAAAGGCGGTGAATTGGATCTGCCAGTTAGTCTTGAAAGCTGTTTACACATAGACAAGAACATCGGCAAACCAAGACGCCTGACTGGGTTGAACATGCAATCGGACAAGTGACTCACTCGCATAGTCGATGTCCACTTTCGACTTAACCTTCTCGAGCTCTTTCAATTCCTTTTTCAGGTGCTCAATCTCCTAGGACTGGACACTGAGATTTGACTTGAGGGCTATAGCAAGAAGACATTCAAGACTCAATAATACAAGAAGATTTACTCAAGTGCACTCGGACAAAAAGGAATCTTACTTCTAATTGTCCCAGCCTGAGTCCAATTTTCTTCCCTGAGCTTATTCACCGACCCCCTCAGCCACTCGTCCCTCTCCTTGCTGGATCTCTCTAGGTTTTCCTTAGCAGTCCGGAGCTATTGGAGTTGAGTAAGCTAAGAGGCGAGTTCGGTTAGGACTTTGTCTATCTTCTCTGACCGATCGACTACCTTCTGCTCAAGAAGTATCGAAGTTAAGCAAAACAAACGATAAGGATGCAAAATTCTAAGGAATTGCCAATCGGCAACCACAGCAAGATCGACTATGTACCTGGATCCCCTTTGACGCGGCAATGGCGGCGTACATCAAGTTGACTCTTTCTCTTTAGGCCGCCTGCTCGTCATGCTCGAAGCTTTCTGCTTCCCCCTCTGGAGTAACCCAATAAAATGTTCGGGGAAAGTTCTGCAGGGAAGCTTCGAGTCTAGGGAGATCACCCTCATCAGAAGATGATGACAGTGGAGGTGATGGAATTGGGGCCTTGGCTCGACTGGTGGCACGATTTCCTCGGCGAGCTCAGGGACTGCGGCTTCGACCGTGATGTCCCAACTTGGCGATAATTGTGGTTCGGTTGGTGGGATCACCTCAGCTTCAGGGGCTAGGACGACCTCCGGCTCTGTCTACGGTACGACTGGTTCGGGTTCAGTCGGGACGGGTTCTACCACGGGGGTTGGTGGTGCTACCCCCTTAGGGTCAGTGTTACTTGGCTTCCTGCAGAAATTATACAACATTCAAGATATTGCAAGATTCTCCAGATTCTCTTCAAAGATCGAAGATTTTCATACTTCTTGGAAGTTTTAAATTTCCACCCCGGTGCGCTGGGGGCGGAGGAAGTCGGCGAGGGGCTAGATAGCCTGCTCGGTGGTGGAGAACTGCCAACTGTCAGGCTTATTGACGTGCAGTTGGTAGAGGCTAGCTTGGTCCAGTCGGTGTTGTGCTTGACGCGGCCGACTAGGAGGTAGCGGCACTCGGCAGTGCTGTCTTGGGGCTGGGAGGCCTAGGGGCAGTGCTGCTGGTGTCCTTGATCTTCAGGTTGCCTAGTGCCTTACTTGGCACGTCTTTTTGCTTGGCCTGGTCCGTTGCTGATCTTTTCCCAGCCCTCTTGGGGCTAGGTTGAGCAGCTGAGGGGTTGGCTAGGCGTTTCCTAGATCCCATGGCCGACTGGTCTTGGGAATCAGAATCAAACTCTTCACAGTCCTGCAGATGTTTGGATATTATCTATTACACACTGCAGAGCTGGACAACATCCATGGCATTCATCACATATGGATATTAAATTAACAGCAACATAGCATGTTACCTTTGGCCGGGGCCTGCCCTTGCAGTAGGGTTTAGGGGCTCGTTCCTCGTCTTCGGTCTCCACAACTCCATTGACAAAGAAGCCCAACAAAGTGTCAGTGACCTTGTTCTTGTCAACGAAGTTGAGATATCCCTGGCTCAGATCATTCTTGCCCTGGTAGTCGAATCCAAAGTGGCTCTGGCCTTTAGTGGTTGGGTTCGGTGGTTCAGAAAATATCTTGCCACCCAGGGACCAGTCAACCCTTTCCCCTCCAACAGATTGATCTTCTCTAGTAGCTGGTAGACCTGCCCCATCTTCTCGTGCGATGGCACGGAGGACCAGCTTTCTAGGACAGTTTGAGAATTGCCTGTGAAAGAGGGGAGAGAGCGTTCCAGATTCGAGCAATAGAACCACTCTCGGTGCCACCCCTTGAGAGAAGTTTTTAAGAGGACATTGAGGTAGGCTCTTTTCATCTCATTCCTGAGCTGAAGGCCTACCCCCCCCCCCCTCCTCGATGGTTTGGATTTTGGATTTGGATGGCTGGGGCTTAATGTGGAAGAGGTATCTGAAGAGATTGAAATGGGGCTTAACCCCTATAAAAGCTTCACAGAGAGTGGCAAAGATAGAAATTTAAAGAATGGAGTTAGGGTTGATATTCATCAGTTCAATCTAGTAGAAGGCTAGGAGGCAGCGGAGAAAATCCGAAGATGGGAGAGCCAAACCACGGTCAAAGGATGAAGTAAAAACCATGGTTTCACCTGGGTTTGGAGTAGGGATGGACTCACCCTTGGCTGGACGCCAGTTGATGGTCTCTTGATGTTGCAGAATCACCTTCTTCTCCAAATTCCGCAGCTTCACCGTGCTGCAGTCCGACACCGGCCAAACTCCAGGCGACATGTCGGGGATCTCGAAGGGGGCCCTCGGCATTGCTGGAGATGAGGAATCAAGCAATCGATGCTAGGATATGGAGTTCAATGGGTCTCAAGCCGGGAGCACGAGTAGCAATGAACCCTAGCGAGACGGAAGTGCGAATTTTGGGCACGGTTTCGGGAGAGGAAGGGATTTGGCGGATTGGGGGAGAAAGAGGAATCTTTTCTCTCTCCCGCTGCTTTATAAGGCCTACACCAAGTTGGTAGGTTTGGGCCGACTAGCTTGGTAATAGGCCATAAGATATGAGTTTCTAAATAGCTTGTCCTACTGGGCCGATCACTGAATGTGTTAAAATCACAGTACAAATACTATTTTAAAGAAATCGATCAAAATAATTAGATATGTTTCATATTAAACCTAATTTCTAGACACATATGTTCAGATATCTGAATTATTTAACAGGTATTGAGGATACATCCTTATAAGGATCAATGGCTGGTCTTCATTAAAATTAGAGATGCAGGTATCTCTCAAGTACACCTAACCACATATTGGGTAAAAATCCATGAAGTGGTACTCAGTTTACATGCTTAGCCAAAATTGCCTTGAGTAAAAATATTCCCAGCTAATATAATGCAGAAGAGTCCAATTTCTGAGAAATATACCACTCGGAAAAGACTTGAAGGTTAAAGATCTTTGATTTTATGTTTAATTGTTTCACAATTAAGCACAAAGTCGGGGGCTACACCTAATAGGTGCGCCTATTCGGCGCACACTATTCATATTTTCCTATGAAGCTCTTTATAGTCTCGTTACCAACTGATATAAAGCAGGACTTAGAGAAAATGCATTTAGACAATGAGTGCTCGGGAGCAAGGCACTCGGGAAATCTTTCCCAAGGAGGGTGAGCACTCGACACCAGCTGTGACTCAACTATGAAGGTCTTAGGGGCTACTGTGGATGCCATAGGCCCCGAGTACCTCATGGGAAGCTTTCTGGCCACTCGGACAGAGGATAGGCCCAATCCTATAATTGGGGATGCAACAGAACTCGGTGCATATTATCTTGTATGATAAGAAAAGGGATATAGTCTTAGTCAGGTATGTTGTATTCCTAGAAGGAGATCCCTTGGTCCAGTCCGACTGGGATTCTTACATTGTAACCTTGCCTCCTCGGTATATAAGGGGAGGCGGAATGTAACCTTGCCTCCTCGGTATATAAGGGGAGGCGAGAAGCCCCCTAGGGCAGGAGAACAACAGATAACAGAATTTCACCAGAGAAACCTCAAAGGCAATACACAACAACTGGAAGTAGGGTATTACCTTACCTCAAGGGCCTAAACCAGGATAAATTGTTTTGTGTTCCTTTGCAATCCATTAAATTTAGATCTCACGGGTAGCCCCATATTATTATTCCCGATATAAAGCATCGACACTTGTGTAGACCACTTTGAGATTGGCTCCTACCTTGCCCATTTGTTGACGAAGGGGTTCGGAGGCTTGGTGGTTTGAGCGGTGAAGTTGGGTTCGCCTCAACGGGGAGTAGGAAACTGTCGAGTTTCTGAACCTCGGGTGAAAAATTTCTTTGCCTCTTGTCTCATTTACTTATTGCAATTTACGTTGTGCAATTTATATTCATAGAGACTTATTGAGCCCATGTCACTCTAGGATTATAAAACTTAATTTAGTCTTGTTCCCTCACTAAGTCTAGCAACTTAGGTTAGCTTGATTAGGTGCTTAATTATTTTAAATCGTTTATTCACCCTCTCTAGTCGACATCTTGATCTTATAAAATCTGAAAAACATCGTCCATCTTAATTTGGTGTAGCCCACATTTTTTTCATCTCATACATTTGATGTAACCAAGTATCTGCGCTAGTAATTTTATGTTTTTCCCTAAAAATGGAACCATTTGCTCTTAAACTCATGTACTGAATAAGAATCATATAAGAATTTTCTAAAATCATGGATGGCATCAAAATCGTGCAAATGTTGTATTATATTTTGCTCATTATGCCATGTGTACAGCCTCTAGTTACAATTTGGCAATATTGTTTTAGTAGCTCTTTGCATTGCAAGGTCACCATCAATAATAATAGATATGAGATTTTTCTAAGTCATAGGAGTCAAAAAAGTGCACAACAAGCATTCATAAGCTTCGCATGATTCATCTGAAACAATGCCGCACCTAAATATGAAAGTGCTTCTATAGTGATTTAATCCAACAAATAGCACAAATGGCAAGTTGTATCAGTTTGTCTTGTAATCACAATATCACCAAAAGCTTCATAGTCAAGACAAGATTGTGAATCTGTCCTGAACAAATATTTCAAATGGCCTTGCTCATCAATCTCATATTTGAAAAGAACGCAAGATCTCTCTGTTGCCGTGCGCTTTGGTGACTTAACATGATTTATACATCACCAGCACATATATATACATACATACATATACACACCTGGGAGTACGTACTCCCACCTCTTATTGATATCCATTAGTGGGAAATAAGCAGTTGAAAAAATAAAATGTTTCTCTTTATTTTGTTGGATGCATGTGTATGTATATATACTTGTATCTATATATGTATATATATACTCTTCTAGGAGTATGTACTACCATCTCTGTTGGATCATCCAATAGGGACCTGGTTAGCCGAGCTGAAGAAAAAATTGAAATCTCATTTTTTTTTTCAACCGAAGCACAAAATCAGCAGGGAAAAAAAAATAAATATTTAATTTATGGATGGATCCGTGCATGCAGGTCTCCGAGCCGGTCTTCCTTTCCCACGAAACAGGTCGAGACAGATGATAGTACCTTTTTATGCTCTTTCTTATCAGCAAGACGTACTTCTCTTCTTCTTGTCGCCACCTTACCTTTATTTATTTTAAAAGAACATGTTATGTTATACTATAGCATACAACTTTAGGGATGTACTACTTTTTTTAGGTTATAGTATATACTAGATTTCTCCTTAGAGCAGTATATGTTTTTTTTTAAGATCCAGTATGTAATTATTGTTTTAGATTTCTTACTGGAGTAGTATGTACGCTTTGTTTTGAAGAATCCGGTATGTACTTAATGTATCATTGGAGGAGTATGTACTGTTTTTTTAATTAAGATCCAGTATGTTGAAAATCCGTACGAGTTAACCGGTAGAAAATTACTGTTACGTGAAAAGAAAATGTAGCAGTACCCATGCATTTGTGCAATGATCGGCTGAATTAATTTAAACAGTGAAGTTTTGACCGCGCTCAACGCATCCATAACTAATCACCTGAAAATCAGCTCCCACCCATTAGGATTTAATTGAGCCGGTGGGAACTGAGGAAAAAAGTCAATATACTCCCACCTCGAATCGTTGTGCGGATTTGTTTGATGCAGCACTATTCAAGTATTTGAATGCTAATCGTGATTTGGTAGAGTATAAGCTTTTTTAACTTAGAAGTATTATATATTATTATTTTGGTTATAGCAGTATTTTTTTTAAGTTAGTAGTTGTACATACTCTCTCCATCCAAAAATATAGGATGTAACTGTTACTAACACAGACCAAGAAAAATTATAATCACCTCCTGGTTTAGATTGCTCCAACATACATCTAAGCAATAGGATTAGGAGGCCTGCCATTGGAGGAATTAAAACAAACCGAATTTAGGAGAAGAGATGCTAGTTAATGCATGCACGCCTTATATTAAGAGACATGAAAAAAAATTAGTTACGTCCTATATTTTGAGATAGAGAAAGCACTATTTTTTATAATAGTATATACTATTTTTAAGTTAATACTAGTATATACTGTTTTTTAACTTAGAAGCAGTGTATACTTTTGTTTTGGTTAGTAGCGATATATAATTTTTTTTATTTTTTTAAGTTAGTAGTAGTACATACTAATATTTTTAAGTTAGTAGTTGTATATACTGTTTTTTCAGGAGGCAGCATATCAGCAGTATACTACTATGTGCATAGTAGTATATACTATTTTTTACAGAGTACTAGTAGTATATATGTAAAGGAAGTGGTATATGCTGATATGTTGCTTATTTTCATCGAGTAGTATGCAGGGTTTTTCTTACCATTTGGGAAGGTTATCGATCTCCATGGTAAGATAGTCACCGTGGTGACTGTTAAAAATCGTATGAATTTTATTTTAAAAAAATTAAATTTAAAATTTTCAAATGTTACGGTAAAGTCATGGTTAGCTCATGAGCACAATAAGATAAGCTGCGATATGTTGGAGTTGAAAAGAAAAAAATACAGAAAAAATTATAAAACATAGTAAAATTCTAGAAAACTATAGAAAATTCAGGAAAATTGTAGATATCTCAGAGAAAATAATGTAACCGCAATGCCAGAAAATAATGCTGATATGCTTATTTCCATCGAGTAGTATGTACTGAATAATGCCAGAAAAGAATATATACATGAAAAATGAAAAATGAGACGATGGATCGCAATGAGTAGATCCAGAGAGAGGTGTAGATCACAAAGTAGTATATACTGAATAACACCAGAAAAGGAGTATATAATGTAATGTTCTTGTTACATAGCAGTCAGGAACTCATGATACAGAATTACAGAGGAGGATGAACAAGAGAGGTCTTGCATCTCTGAAGAAAAATATGCCGACACAGTGTACGTGAAATTAGTAAAAAGATGAAACCGTATAGATTGAGTGCAGACCTTAAGCAAAAAAAATCCCAAATCATCAGTTTGTCCCTGAGAGGATCGAAGAGCTCAATTAGACTCCAGCTAGCGGGTACAAGCCTGTCAACGAGAGGATCCAGGATCCAGGTGCCAACGCTTACGGCGAGGATCTAGTAGCCGTAGGAGCAACAAATAATAATGCGTCGCACCAACATCGTCCTGCCTCAGCTCGTTTCCGGTCGCCGGCGCTACGGAGCTATCGCCAGCCCGCCAGGCCACCGGCACTTGTTTCTCTGATGGGTGGTGCCACGCCGACGGATCATGCATTCATGCCAAGGTCACCGACAATTCACGCCGCGGCCTCTTGAGTCAGTCACTGATGGATCACGCCACCGTAGCCTCCGAATCGCTGGTAGTCGGTAGATCGCGCTCTCTTGCCCTTGGGGAACCGATTTATCGATTTGCGGTTCGATTTAATTAGCACTACTGCCTCGGAACGAGAAATCTACATGCAGAACAAAGGATCAGTATTGCGGAAAGGCAAAGAAAATGGAAGGCGAATTGCGGAAGGAAGGACTTGCTACCATCGCATCGCATCATCGGTGTCCTGCGAATCTGGACGGCACTCGTCTGGCTGGTTCGATGAAATCGATTGTTTTCGTCGAGCGCCGGTGTCACAATTGGGTGATTTTTATAATATACCACCAAATTCGCACATTAAATTCGTACGTCTTTAATAAAATATCTCCGGGACAACGAATTATTTGATTTTGTATTACTTTTTTCACTTTTTTTTTATTTTTAAAATTTCTTCTGATTTTTTTTACTCAGATTGGTTAACGAAACTATCCTAGCCCCACGTGACAGATATACAGAGGGACATGAAAAAGACAACGCAGGAAGAAGGGGAATCGGGGCTTACATCGCGCTGCCATCGCAACCGCCTGGCGCCGACGCTAGCGCCACCGCCTAGCGCCGCCGCCACTGCCACCGGCCGGCCCTCCGCCCCGCCCTGCCCCCGCCAACGCCACCGTCACCGTCCGTGCTGCTGTCGAACATCTACGCCGCCGTCGGCAAGTGGGACGGCGCCGGGAAGGTCTGGAACATGATGAAGGCCCGGTGGCTGAGGAAGAGGCCGGGTTACAGCGCCGTGGAGATCTATGGCGACGTCCATGAGTTTGTCTCCGGCGATCGGTCGCATCCACAGGCTGAGGTGATATCTCAGATGCTTGGGTTGCTCATGCATGAGATGGCAGGGCATGATAATGACCATATACTAGATTTCACGAATGGGGGATGAACTCACATCCTGAGAGAATGCAGAAAACTGACATTTTTGAAGTTCAGAAGATGTCCAACGTTAGATTAGAGAACTGTTGTTTATCAAGCTCAGGTCTCAGGTCAGGAGATATAGCTGTCCTGCCATTGCTATTTCTTCCCTTGTCTGTATAGCGCACCGGAGAAAAAGCCAAGGTGAACCTTCCCATTTCTGCATGTATTTGATCATTATATATTTGATCGTTATGCTGAATGCCTTGTATGGTCGTAGGATTGATCCCGATGCAGGAGCGTTGTTCTGGTCTTCCTTATAGAGCTGCAGCGGCAGTGGCGGGGGCAGGGTGGGGCGTAGGGCCGGGCGGTGGCGGTGGCGCTGGTGCTGGCGTCGACGCCGGACGGTCTCGGTGGCAGCATGATATGGGCCCCGATCCCTTTCTTCTTGCGTCGTCTTTTTCGTTCCTCTCTCTATATCTATCAGGTAGAGACAGGGGTAATTTCATCCACCAATTTAGAAAAAAAAAAATCTAAAAAAATTTTAGAAATAGAGAAAAATGGAAAAAAGTGATATAAAATTAAATAATTTATTGCTCTGGTGGTATTTTATCAAAGACATATGAATTGAGTGAGAAAAAACTAACACATACAAATTGAGCGTTATATTATCAAAAATCACTCGAGCAGGCGTGGAGCGCCGTCGCCGCCACGGTTGCGGTGCCTGGAAATGCCGAATAGCTGCGTAGATCCAGCCGCCGCCCAACGACGTATTTGTGCGAACCGTTCAGTATTGTTGTGGATGCGATTAATACGGGATAATCCAGAATTACCAAAATTTATTTTCCAACAAAAAAGTTAATCCGGGTATGGGAGAAAGATCCGATAGCAAGACTCAGGATGGACTGATGGATGGTGGCTTGGATGGACGGTGGATGAGAGCAGAGCACGTAATCCTATGGAGTACATAACTATTGTTATATCAGATTTGTTATTGATCAAACATTTGATTTTTTGAATTATGTTAAATATCAGCGCTGGTCGTTGGATGGAACTTTAAGATTCGAGATGAATTTATTGTAGTTACACTTTTAACTTATTATAGTTGTCATTATCGATTATAAATTTGTACAGTTTTAGTCATAAATATATGTAACTACATTTAACTTATCGATCATATGCAACTTTAGTTATAAATTTATGTAACTCAATCATAAATATGTGCAATTATAATCGATTGATGGATTTATTTTTTTCAAACGTTCGATCAATAGACGTTTCCTTG
The DNA here is from genome assembly GCA_003991445.1 of Oryza meyeriana var. granulata. NCBI lineage: Eukaryota > Viridiplantae > Streptophyta > Magnoliopsida > Poales > Poaceae > Oryza > Oryza meyeriana. The sequence goes on from RYFJ01004399.1 coordinate 19,746, forward strand.
TTATATATACTAGTATTATACACATACTTTACAATAGGATTTACGGGTTTTATTTGTGGAATCACAGTGTTTTTTTATGGTTTTTTAGGTAGAGCATTTGATTTAGCTAGGTGAGGTGGTTTTCTAGCGATAGTGGGTTTTTAAGTGGGGAAAGGACGTGGTTAGAAAGAAGAAGGACGAGTGTGTTTTTATAGTAGTAGAGATATACTTTTATATTATAAAATAGTATTTCTGTTGGGGGATTTTGTCCGTTGTGACGTATCGGTGCTACAGATCGAGCCCACGCGTTGTCCTATTCCCGTGCGTCGCTCCGCGTACAGATCGTGCCCATGTGTTGTCCAATTCTCATGCACTGTTCCGTGTCTAATCTTCTCTACAATTGAAAAGTGAAACTGAAAATGCAACCAAGTTCAAGGAAAAAAAATAAAGAAGGGCACACCTTCTATGCATACTTGTAAAGTGTTTCACCGGTACCTCTTTTTTCGATCCACCGCTTGTCACTCCTATAAATAAATTATTGATAGAAATACTATTTGTTTTTATGACAGTAGAGATTTGGTATTTTCGTTTTCATACTATTGCCATTTCAATGATATTTGCCTTATGTGCATCACTGATTTGTAGTATAAACATAGAAAGCAAGCTTGATCGATGTCCTAAACATTGGATATTAATTGGGGTAGACGATACTTGTGATACTTTTAACCACCCTAAAAGTAATCATCGAATATTCCAAAGCTCTACTAGGGAACTTTCACTCTATGTCACTTATTGAGATATATCAGTAATTTTGTTGAAGCTGTCCTGCACACTTGCTCTGGTCGGCCATTCAGCCTGCTAGCTCCCAGCCTCGGGTGCGGCACCAAATCCATTCATCACCTCGCACCTTACCGTTGGCCGCTACCTCCTGGCGCTTCCCCACACCTTCCCAACCCCCACATGACCATGTCGGGTGCAAGCACTGTTGCCCCATCGTAGCCCGCGCGAGTGCTGCCTATACCACCCCCCCCCCCCCACCCCCTCTCCTCCGTAGTAGTCGCCGCTACCGTTGCGTCCACATCTCGGCTCTCGCATCTTATAGATCAACAGCTCACAGTATTGCGCATCCACGACCGATTGGCATCAGCAAGCTGAGAAGGAGAGCTAGGGGTGGGGGAATCGCTGCCACTAGGGTGAGGTGAGGCGATAGCAAGCTACGCTCAACGTGTGGAATGGAGCAAAGTACAGGGAGAATGTGACTAGGTAGAATTTACAGATTTGCCTTAACCGCATGAATTGACTATAGGAGCATGTTGCTATTTTAACCTTCCACCAAATCCTTAAGTTCATATCTAGCCCACACTATGCGTTTATAAGTGATCAATGGCCTTAATGGACCCCAAACACCATAGAAAGCCTATTGACGATTTTTTCAGTCACACGACAAGAATCACCCTGAGATTTGCGGTATAGGAAGTCACCAACCATCTTAACCTAGATCAAGGTTGGTTTTGCAATCAAAACCGGCTGGCGGAGCTGATTCCGATAGATTGACATAAACACCCATCTCATGGGCGGAATGAAATGTTTATGGGATATACCTACAAAGGGGTAACTCGCGATCTCATAGCGAAGAGGGATAATTTACAATGCAAATCGACAAAGATGTATGAACTAGGCAAAAAGTAGATGTAAAGCTGAAAGAACGATTTAATTGGCTAATTGGAGTTGTCATACTTCTCCAACAAATCAATCCAGAACTTGACGGGCCAGCCCACCTGGCAAAGCTCGCGGGTGAAGGCCTGGCAGCCACCGCCGTAAGACCCGGCGCTGGTGTGTCGATCGGGACACGGGCGCCCGTACGCCGAGGAACTACGACAATCAGGGGTCGAGTCGGAGGACGCCAGGTCCTCCGCGGCCTTGGCCTTCCTACTCTCTCGGTTGCGCTAGAGGATGACGCGTGCATCCTCATTGGCCCTCTGCTCGTTGAGGTGAGGGCGGAGGTCTCGTTCTCCCGCCGATGACAGGTAAGCGGCGCGACGACGAGTGCTGTTTACGTTAGACCTGCGTCCACCCCCAGAGGAGGGACCTTGGCGTGACAGTGCCGCGGTGGACGGCACATGGGACCTCGACGTGCCTTGGTGCATGGCACCACTGGTGGTCTTGGCCGCCACCTGGCGGTGGGATGTATCCACCAAGTCTGCTATTGTCACGCCCAGAAATTTAGCTAATTTCTAGACTATTTTGTGTATTAAAATCCCTGTCCAGTAATCAAGTCAGGGTACACAAAATGACAAATTAATAAACAGATCCAAACGTAAATAAAGCGTAAGTACTTACAGAAGAGGCACTTAGTCCTCACATAGAAGAAAATAGCAGCGGAAAGGCGAAACTAGCGTGTCTTCAGCTCCACACCACAAGCAAGCTCATCTGGAGTATAAGCCAAGGTCTTCCAAACTCAACTTCGACACGAACGGTCTTCACTTCTGAAAAGGGGGGCATATCAAGGCTAAGTACCACCCACCGTACTCAGCAAGCCACACTAATGATGCGTTCATGCATGGAATTTCCAAGGGAGGCTAGTGGCTCATTTGCGTAAAGGCAGTTGTAAACAGTGGTAGTTATAAAACAGGTAAAATAGTTGTTATTTTAATCAATCTTAATCCATAACTGAACAATGCTACACCACGTTGATCAGGCCCAAACCATCCACCTGAACTATACCAGTTTCATTAGGTCAAGTTAATTAAAGAAAGGTGAGACTAATCACAGTGAATCTTGGCCAACCGCCCATATCCGCGGGCGCGGCTATTCGAATAGCTTTACTCTGATAAGAGGTGTACAACTGTACACACAAGACACAACCCCACACATGTTCCCGTGTGCCGGTGTATCACCACGATACCCCGTAAGAGGCTATGATAGGACCGTTCACGCAACCTCTCCCTAACCATCCACACCTCACTGAGGTTGCACCTGCCGACAGGGCACACCATATTGACCAGGCTACCCCCCTCGCGCCACGGTGGATCCGAAAGCTGATCAACCCTACCCTGGGCCGACCCAACTCCATCACGCCCACCCTCATCTCCAGTGCCTAGGAGAGGGAGAAGAGACGCTACAGACCCAACCGTTGCCCACGCTGACTTGTGGTAAGTACGAGAATTTGCCCAAAGGGCTCCTACGAACCGGTTCTTAATTGCCATAGGTGCGACCAGCAAAACCATGCACTCATAGCCCACCATTTGGGTCAAATTTTAGTTGATTAGTTACGACCAATCACCATAGCCAAACATCTCGAGCACGTGGCTCATCAGGTTACCAAATATAGAAATAATGTGATTATTCCTTCAGTGATCTAGTGGTACTAAGCATGGCTAAGCAGGTCCTATCTCTAGCTAAGTCATCCAATGAGACATAAGCTAGTCAGATTATCACCTAAGGTTATCAAGGAATGGATAACAAATAAACAGGGTCTCAAGCAAGCGGATAAATTGTCCCATATTCCATGTAATTAGCAAAACATGCAATTTATGTATAAATTGTAAAATGTTTCACAAAGTAGGTTCAACATGCTCAAGGATAAATGTGTGACTTACCTTGTGACAAAACATTTTCGATTGCTCTTCCGAACTCTTCCGTAGACTCCGCGATCCTCTGAAACGGCGATTACACGCGACTACACGCAAAACAATAAAAACCCTAAGAAACTCCAAATAAACCGTACATAAAAATTACATAAACAAGTAAAGCATGATTTTAGATGAATTTAGGAAGAAGAACGGGTCAATTCGGAGTTCGGATGGAAAAGATACGGCTTTTGGAATATCGAATTCAGAATAAATCTGAAAAGAATTAAAAAAGAATATTCTCTAGAATATTCTCTCGGAATTAAATTAAAAGAATTATTTTTGGCACTGGAGAAAGAGTGAGACTGTCATGGGTCACAGATCCTGTGGATTAGGTCCATGGACCGAGGGAAAAGGTGAGGTGGTGGACTGGAGTGAAGTGTTTGCCTCGTGGACAGAGAAATGACGTCGCTACTGAGGTGGATGCCGATGTGGCATGAAAGGTGAGATGGCGATGAGGTGGATCAATGACGAGGAAAACAAGGCTAAGGTGGCAGACGAGATGGACTGGCTAGGACTAACATGGCATCGGATTTAGATGTGTGAATCCAATGGTGGAGACTCGACATGGACAATCCGTTGATTGCGATCGGCTTGGTATTTTATGTGGATCGATCGGCCCGAATTAGGTTTCAAAGGATCGATGACTGGGATTCGACCTGGATGGATTTAAACGGCCGAGATTGATTTGGGAACTTGATATAGATTGGACGGCTGAGATTCAACCCTAGGGTTAATGAAGATCCGATGGTGAAGATTGGATTCAATTGATCAGATGGCTCTAATTGGGCTAGAATGATCCAACAGTTGAGGCGACCGAACTATTGTGGCGGGACCTACTGTCAGCTTCACAGGAAGAAGAGGTCGAGCTCCTGCCAAGGCGTCGACCGAGGAGGTCAGGGCGCTGGCCGAGGCAACTGCGCGGCAACAGCGACATAGGCATCGGCCCCGGGACGGCACGGCGTGGTGGCCGTCGATGTCAGGGCGGCGGCCAACCGGCAATGAACGCCAAACCAAGGAGTAGAAGTCGAGACGCTTGAGATAAACGATGGTGACGACGACAAACACAAAGGAAACACCGTGGGGCACTGAGGGATGCTCACCGGCGAGCGAAGAGATGACGGCGTCGGTGACTACCCGGCGTCAGCGGCACGTAGGACGAGGCAGCGCGGGGCGACGACGGCGCTACGGGATCAGCAAAGGAAACCGAGGTGCCGACGATGCGAGGCACTGAGAGGAACAGGAGGCTCACCCATGTCGGCGGCATCCACGGAGGCGACGACGTCGATGCCGAACCGCCGGCGGCATCCACGGGGCAGGAGCACAGCGGCGGCGGCGGAATAGATGGGGCGGCGGCACACAAGAGAGGGGTGGCGCTGGGCGTGGCGGCGCAGGCGAGGAGCAGAAGAGGCGGCGGCTGAGAGGCTCCCCGATGGCAGCGGTAGGAACTCCCTGGCAACGGCGACGGCGACAACCTCCGATGGCTCGGAACGCGGTGGCGACACGGCCTGGAGCGGCGGGGCTTCGAGGAAGGGGCGGCGCCTAGGAGGATGCTCACCTCGGGGCGGCGAAGAACTGGCGGCAACAGCAGGGCAGCGGCAGAGGCAGGCGACGGCGCGGCGGAGCCAGACGGTGGCAGCTTCGAGCAAGCGGGGAAAACAAGAGAGGGGAGCTCGGGAGAGCTATTTGAGGGCACGGGGAGGCGGAATCGTGGCCGAGGAGGCGGTTTTGGAGCGGGAGTGGGCGCGGTCATCACGGCGATGTGGGCGCGATAATGGCGGCGTCGTGGGGGAGAAGGAGATGGGAGGTGGAGGAGACCGGATCCGGGGCAGCGCATAGCGGTTGCAAGGCAGCGGAGGCCGGGGCGGCGTGGGCTGGCGCAGGCCGGGGGAACAAGGCCGAGGGACGGGGGGTAGCGGTGGGCTGGCGCTAGCTGCGGCTTGCTGGCGACCAGAGAGTAGAGAGAGAAGGAGAGAAGAAGATGAACAGGAGGGGAGAAACTAGAAAGGAGAGAAAAACAAAAGGAGACGGGAAAAATTGGAAGAAAAAAAATAAAGAAAAGAAAAGAGAAGGAGAAAAAGGTGGGGATTTTTTTGGGGATTTCATTGGAAATTCCAAATTTAGAATTTCAAGAGGTATCAGAAAAAATAGAAATTGGGAAATTGTTCGGAATTTTGGAGGGTCATGAACATCGGCGTATATATATATATTTGGAAAATCAAAAGCGTCGAAACACCTTTGGGACTCGAAATATTTCTTCAGAATCGAGGAAATTCAACGGAATTTTTGGAACTCTCCAAGTATAAGAATATTTTAGGAATTTCGAGAATATTGGAAGGAGTTGGCAGGAATATTCCGACATCAGGAAAAATTAGGAATATTTACGGAATCATTAACTTGGGGAAAACTGGAGGGTATTTTGCGTCGGTCGAGAAATTAGGATATTCAAGAAACATATTTCACGGAGTTCGTGAAACGGAATAAATGGACTTCCAAAATATGGAGAATAATTTGGAAGTCAAGAACGGGGGAGGGAATAGTTTAGGAAACATTTGATCGCTTGGAAATATCGGTATATTTTGAGAATCGGAACGACGAGGAGGTTTTAGGGTTCCGGGAGTGACACGAAACCCTAGAAGAGAAGGAAGTTAGAGTTCACGATGAACGGAGAGACTTCAAAGGACTGAACCGAAATGACCTGAACAGGGGAGAAGACAGGGATTTTATTATAGATTTATCTAATTACAGAAATGATCTTTGTCCCATTAAAATTAATTCTGGAGCTCCAAAAATTCCGAGAAAATTTTCAGAGAGCTTATTAAATCATGGGGAATTTACCAAAAATAAATGCCACCACAAAAGACAAAGAGTTTATTATTATTATAAATACTTAAATGCTTAAAATATTCTGACAAAAACCCCGGGAATATAAAAGCATCCAAGTATTTATTTTAAAAATTTCAACTTGGGATTTTTAATATTGGAAATTTCAAAATTTTATTCAAACACGTTTCTCAAACAAAAATTTTCTAGCGTATTCTTGTATTTTGATTTACCCAAAAACAACTTTTAATTAAAGCGATTTTCAAGGCGTGACAGCTACCTCCTACAGCCATCGGCCCTCCGGGATTTCCCCGGTGGCCTGGTGGGGCCTAAGGAGCACCTGCGCTGCAAGCAGGGTGCTCCCCGGGCTAGCACCACCGAAATCGAGCCGGCAACGCGGTTTGTGATGCGCATCGGAATGTCTCCTAGCGGTGGTAGGATCAGCTGCCTCCTGTCTGGCTAGGGCTCCACTAGGCCTAGCGCCACGGCCCCCACGTGAAAAGGCACTGTGGATGCTATTGCGGCACGAAGGCAGGCAGGAGGTGCAGCTCCGCTAGGCCTAGCGCCACGGCCGATCCTTTGCTGGCTGCGCCGAAGCCGGCTGAGGGTGCTACTGATGGTGAGGGGGCCGCGGCACCGTATCACTAACCCGCAACCCCCTCCTCCGCCTCGTCAAAGGAGGAATGATAGTGACGATGTCCGCCAGCCATCTCAAGCTTCCAAAAAGCTGACGGTGGATGTACACTATGAGCAGGGATCCAAACAGACCCCCTTTGGGTTCGGCCGGGGGGGTTGTAGTTCCTGAGTTTGCCTAGGAGATGGAAAAAGAGTGACACAAAGAGTTTAGATAGGTTTGGGCCGCTAGGAAGCTTAATACCCTACTCCTGTGTGTGTTCTTGGGCTGAGTTCAAAGTGTTCTCAAAATGCTCTAGAGTCTGTCTACTCTCCTCATGGTCTTGGGCTTACCCTTCTATATTCTGGGTGGTACCACAGTAACCGAACCGGAGGGACGTGCGCCAAAACTCATGCCCCCAACTACCGCTAGGTTACCCTACAGGGCATGTTGCAGAGAGTTAGTAGACTTCCTCCATTGGGCCTTTGTAAAGCAGCAGCAGGGGGGCCACGGGCGCCTGCCACGCGCCCCAAGGGCCGCCCGCTCGCACATGAAGAAGCTTGGTGGAGAAGTCGTCGATCATCATTGCTACTTAGTGGTCCCACTTGTTAGCCTCTAGGCAGAGTGGGTGGAAAGTGGTGGGAGCAGGCAGGCCGTCCGAGTCAAGCAAACCGTCTCACAGCCCACGCCTCCTAACAGCCTGCACAGGATTTCGAATGACAGGCGACGTGGCTTGAACTATCTACCATGCCACACGCCCTACCAGGCAGATATCGGTCACATCACCCCTCCTTGGGAAGGCACGCGAAGGGCACGGTGTGGTGGCACGCCTCACCTACCAGCGCATTAAATGCGCCGGTGGCCATTGGACCCCCGAGCATTCTGTCACACCCTAAAAATAGCCCTAATTAAAAATTATTATGGGTAAATGGAAATACAAGAAAACACTAGAAGAGTTTGTAAAAGTGTTTGAATAAAATCCTTAAATTCCAACATTTAAAAATGGTCGAGTTAAAATTTTTAAGTAATGCTTGGTATGCTTTTATATTACATGGGGTTTTAGATGAAATATTTTAAGCATTCAATTATTTATAATAATAGATTTTCTTTCTGTTTCATGTTGGTATTTGCTTTTAAATTCCCCATGCCTTAATAAACTCTCTAAAATTTTCTTGGATTTTTTAGAGCTTCAGAATTAATTTTAATATTACAAAGATCATTTCAGCAATTAATTATATGGAAAACAAAATCTTTTTGTTTTCCCAATCTCAGGTCGTTCCATATCTCTCTTTTCAACCCAGACTCGGGTTCCACTCCTCTGTATCTGTCTGGTGTTGCTTCTGAATCCCTAAATCCCTCAAAATCCAAAATCCGGAGTCCTTAGAAATATCCGAAGTCCAGATCCCTAAAGTCTCATAAATTCCCAAAATTTCCTTTTAAATAATTCCTTGTTTTCCCTAAAAAGTATGATTCCACAAAATCCCCTATATTTCCTCAAATTCAAATTCCCATATATTCCAACACCTTTTCTCCATAAAATATCCTCAAATCCACGATTCTCGAGAATATTCCCGACATTATGAATACCCTAGATATTCCAATGTTTCCAATTTCCACAATAAATTCTCGGATTTCTGATTCCCAAAATTACTCTAATATTCTATATTGCAATATTCTAAATATTTCTATTAATCCTAAGTTTTCCCAAATTTCCAAATTTGGGACATTTCCAGAAACCCCTTTTTCCTCTTTCCTTTTCTCTTTTTTCTTTTTCCCCTTCTTTTTCTTTTCCCTTTTTCTTTCTTCTTCTTCCTTCCTCCTCCTTTCTTCTTCCTTCTGCTCCCTCCCCCCTTCGGCCCAGCCGACACACCCAAGATGCTCCTGTCCACCCGACTGGCCCCAGTCCGCGCCGCCACCCGCGACCACCGTCGGCCAGCCCTGCCGTGCAGCCGCCGCCGCCTACCCTAGTCCCCTCCCCCTTCGCTATCAATAGCCCCACCACCTCCTTGTCCCCATGCCCTAGCTCGCCACTCCTCTCCGCCGCCTTGCGCCGCCGCTGCTCCCCTAGCCACGCAGCCATCCAGCGCCGCCTCGCCCCGAGAGCCACCGCCTCTGCTTTTCCAAGCCGCACAGCCTCTCTGCTTCCTCCCGCTGCGCTCGGAGCCATCGTCGCCGTCGTCGTCTTCGCCTGCCGCCGGTGAGGGTCATCGCCGCAATCCTCTTCCCCTTGTCCTTCTTCCTCTTCTCCGGTGGATCACCTCGGTCCCGCCGCATCTCGCTGGAAACACCGTCTCGGGATCGCCATCCTCAGCTCACCGCCGCCCTCCGTCGCCAGCACTGGCATCCTCGCTACGCGCCGCCGCCGTTCGCCGTCCTCCGCCGCTAGTTGACGGTCGCCGTCGCCGTCGAACTCCGTCTCGCAGCCCCAGTATCTCGCCTGCATCACGCCATGAACGGGCGTGAGCTCGCTCCGTCCCCCCCAACTGTGTATGATTTATGGGCCCTGTCAGCAGTCTCCTCCCCTATGACCGACATGTGGACCTCGGTGTATAATCCCAAATCCATCTAAGCCGTCTGATCTCTTGAGATTAATCCCAGCCGTCGGATTTTCATAACCCTAAACTGGGCCTTGCCACGTCATCATCCACCTCGGTTGCCACCTTAGTATTTTGTTCATGTGTGCAGCCACGTCATCAGTCCACTACTCCACCTTCTTACTCGGCCCATGGACTTGGTCCATATGAGCTGAGCCACTGATAGTGGACCCCACTACCTTTATTCATACAAAAATAATTTCTCTAATTGAAATTCTGATGGAATATTTTCGAGAATATTTCTTTTCTATTTCTTTTTCGATTTTGTTTGAATTCAAACTTCCAGAGGTCATAACTTTTCCGTCCGAACTCTAATTCGACCCCTTCTTCTTTCTAAATTCATCTAAAATCATGATCTACATGTTTGTATACTTTTTTATGTACTGCTTATTTGGAGTTTCTTAGTATTTTTTCTCGTTTTGGATGTAGTCGTATAGTCTCTGCCGTTCTGGAAGAGCGTGAAGTTCGAGGAAGAGTTTTGGAAGATCAACTGAAGACTTTCCTATTGCGAGGCAAATCACACAATAATCTCTTTAAGCATGTTAAACCCAATTGTGAAAAGTATTTTGTTTTAACGATATTGCATGCAAACTTTGGAATGCCATTATTACAAGTATTTATTATTATTCTAATGTTTCTTGTTTATGGCCATTTTGCTATTGATACCTTTACCTTGATACCCTAGGTAATTATTATTGACTAGCTAGATGTCTACATTAATGATCTAGCTAGAATAATCAGTTTTGCTTAGCCATGCATAGAAACCTTAGCGTCATTTTATGTGGGATAATTATTCACTCACTTATGATTAATTAATGGTTAATGGCTACATTTTCATAACGGTTGGTCGTGGTTGGTTAATTAAATATACCAACTAAAACTTGATCGATGGTGGGTTGTGAGTATATAGAATGATGATGTTGCTAGTGGTGCTCATGACAATTAAGGATCGGTTCATGACCTACTAATTGCGAAGCATAATCGTATTAACCACAAGCTAGAATGGGTAATAGCTTGATTGGATGTGTGACACGTTCAACAGAAGGCACTAGGACGTGTTTATGACCGTTGTAAGTCCACGCATAACAGTCATAAGTCCATAGTTTGGGCGTTGAGCCGTCTCGTGGAAAGACACTTGATCACCCTAATCGGAGACCGGAGGCTTGGCGGGTGGCACTTTTGTTGGGCGGGTTACATGAAAAGTCTTGTCACGATTTCCCCCTTTAGTACCATGGTAGTATGTCGGGGCATGGTGACATGTGTGGAACCGTGTTTTGTGGGTAAATTGTTACACCTCTGGCCAGAGTAAAATTGTTCGAATAGCCGTGTCCGTGGTTATGGGCGATGGAGCAATATTTTTCATGATTAGTCCCACACTACTCATTAATTGGTAATAATTGATGGAAACTTGATAGCTCCAGGTTTGGAGGGTTTTGGTTTGGGCCTGAACTGTATTGGAGTGTTGTTCGGTGATTGGTTTAATGTTGATAATAATTAAACTATACTGATTTTGTAATGTTTTTAAATGCAAGTGTTTTAAATGTTATTATGCAAAAGAGCCTTATTATGTTTTCCTTGGAATCCTGTTGCATTACATCGCATTCCTATATGGCTTGTTGAATACGGTGGTTGGTACTTAGTATTGCGATATTAACATTATCAGAGTAAAGATTTGTGTGGAAGAAGGTCTTCGAGTTTGACTTATACCCCAGTTAAACTGCTTGTGGGTTTGGTGTTGAAGCTTCGCTAGGCTATCGTTCCACTGCAGTTTTTCTTCTTTGTAAGGACTAAATGTCTCTTTTGTAAGTATTTAACGTTATTTCGTTTTGATTATGTTTATTAAATTATTAATTTATGTACCTCGGCTGATTTTTGGACAAGGGTTTAATGCACAAATTAGCTTTAAAAATTTATAGTGAATTTTCGGTCATGACAACTTCCCTGCAGACCCGCGTAGGCCGTGGGTGCTCGGGGGCAACCTCCTCAGGCTGCGAGTGGAACCGGACAAGGCCTAGGCTAGAGCTCGGGGTCCCAAGCTCCCATCCTTGATCTCTGCACTGTCCTGATGTTGCCGTCGATAAGCACAGTCATCTTGATGCATCTCCCCTAATCGACAGCCGCTCGGCCGTCATTGCAGTTACATGCCTTTCTTACACTCTAGCTTCTTCTCGAGCCCCGGGGGTGCACGCCTTTCCTCTGAGCTCGGGAGACAGGTGACGTGGCACCTGATTAGGGACGCACGGCTTCCTGGGTGCGTTTGCACCATCCCCCTATGCTCAGGGAAAAGGTGACGTGGCGCCCAGCTGCTCCGTGCCCATGACGTGAGGATCCCTGGTTCCCATATCACCGATACTGGTGGTTTTTGTGTTTGTATGCATTTTGATTCGGGGATGAGTGTGGGGATTTTCTTTAATCTTTTTTGCATTATTTTTTTTATTTTGCCTGCCCTGCGCTATTTTCTGATTGTGTTGGATTAGATTGTTCCTCGGGCAATAGCTATGACAGAGGCAACACAAAAGACATGTGAACGCTGTGGGATGAAGAAGGCCGCTCGTATCGTCCAGTGCAAGGACTGTGACAATAAGTACTTCTGCAACAGCTGCATCAAGAAATGGTTAGTCCGAGATTTGTTTGTAATGAAGGCTTGCATTTTGTTGGTTGCTGCATTATGATTAAGATATCTGTAGACGTAAGCATTTTAACTCTTATGTAATGGGAACTTGATTGATCCTTATTGAGCAATTAAGAGAACGATCGCTTGAGTTCTCAGAAGTTTCCTTTGTTTAGTTTGTATAGTAGTTTATCAATCATGTAGGAGTATTCATGCAGCAGCAACCTAGGTGCAGAATTAATGACAACCAAGGCAGATCAATGTGGGACAAGAAAGGTGGAAGGAAAAATTCTGAATCTATAAAGCATCAGGATGATTATCAGTTTAAGACGGACAGTTTTTAATCTGTCTTTCAAAATATAAGAGGCCATTTACAATACAATATACTAGTGATAGAAAGAAAGTAGTATAGATATTTTTATAATTAACTTCGTTATTGAGAAAATTATCTACCATGCCAGTAAGGGTAATATAGTTATATTTTCTTTTCTTCTCGTTTCTTTTCACATTGTCATGAGCACCGCCGCATGATCAGACAGTAAAAAAAACTCCAAATTTATTTTCCGTATCCCACCTAGCATGAATCTCCGTGCGATCAGATGGTAAAAAACATAAAAAAAATACCAAAAATAGCTAACAAATCACATATATACTATTTTTTTATTTCCCATAATACCCTTACACTAGCTATACTAGTGATATATACTACATATACTATAAGTGTAAGTTTTACTAGTATAGAGTGAATCTGAGCCATTGGATCACTGGTACGATTCACTAATATATTAATATATTATAGTATGTTGCACTATAAAGGCCCTCAAATATAAAAGGTTTTCTAGTTGCACATATTCAAAATTGATGTTGCAAATTTTTTTAAAAAAATTGGACATGAGCAATAATGCAACTAGGACAACCGAGAAGTGCAATTTTTCCTTTTTAGATCTACTGATATCTGTTACTGTCACAGAAAACTAATTTCTGTTATGACTGAAAACCTTTTATAATTGAACCTGATTTTGCCTTTGTGACTTTGTCTGTCAGCTCTGCTCTGTTCTAAAATTCTTGGGTTTCTTTCTTCTCATGCCTTTTGATGGCTACTACCTCCCCTAAAAATATTTTGCAGTGTGTGTTTTCAACAGCATGACCTTGTTTCAAAATTTCAGTTTAGGCTTTTGGCATAACATGATCTTTCATTTCCCTTTCTTTATCAGTTAGATTTTTTTCAGTCCACAACTGGGAGGGTTACGGATTAGCAGTTTATACACCTTTAGTTGTTCTAGAAAGAGAATTTACATTATTTTTCATCGGATTAAAAGCTAGCTTAAGCAACTGAAAATTTATATTACTGGGATTTGAACTCTGGCAATTCAGTCATCTTTAGTGCTATTGCAAGAATTAGCGAAAGAAGCATGCTCCGTACCTTTGTTTTCATACAAAAAGTAGAATCTTTTTGACGTGCTATGAATAATTCGGTGCTCATGTGGCTAGATGTTTCAGTTTTAACAACAATTCATGTTTCCAAAGTTCTGTCAGGATCACTGGAACTAGGATTAAACATCTGTAAGGGAAATAACAGTAACAGTAACAAGTTTTCAGTTATAACAGAAATTAGTTTTATGTAATCCAGCCCAAAGATGCAGGCCCGAAACCTATTAACGTGGATCAGTGGTCCACGGGCCAAGGAACATAGCTATTTTGTCTGTTTCTGCATCCAGACTTTCGGGTGGGGAACTGATGGTGCACCGAGATCGATTGATATTTTGCATTTTTTTTTTCAGTTGATTGATCAATAGTTGCTCCCTAGAAATTTGTGGTAAATAAAATATGCTATTGAAAGTTACATGGAATCCTTTAGTTATATATCCTACATTTAATAATTTCTAAAATCGAAATTAATAAATATAAAGCTGTAAACATCTTAGACTCTCAACTAATATTTTTGAAATTCTGGTTCTGTACTTATTCACTATCTAAAAAAAATATTTCTAAAATTTAAGATTACTACTCCCCCATCCTAAAAAGATTGCTCCCATCTTCATCCGCTGGCCGCTGGGGGCCAGCTGCTTGAGATTGGAGGCGAGGAGTCGGGCGAAGAACTCCACGACACAGTCGAAGAGGAGGCAGTAGGCGCAGTCTGCGTAGTACTTCTCCAGTGACTGCACAGGGAGCTTGACCGCCTTCCGTGCCTTCTTAGAGATCTCCTTCTTCTCCGGCAGCTTCTAGTCCACTTACATGGCGAAGGGCTAGTGCGCCGCCTCTGGCTCCTCAACCTCCATCCCCGCGCGCGGGATTGTTGCTTCTCTTCGGCTTGGGCTTGGTCTTGGTTTTCAAGAGCAAGGCGGCGGAAATAGAGTCAGTCAGCAGGGGCCTGGTTGGCGCCATGGCGTTGACGATGCTACGAGCGAGGGCGTGGCCTTGGCCGCGCTTCCGGCCGGTGAGTATGGCCTCCCTGGCCCTGCGCAATTTCCGGGCGATTGCATTGGCTTTGACGAGCTTGCAGCCTTGCGCACGCTGGGGCCATGGAGCAGGTGGAAGAGCAGCTCGGGGAAGTCCTTGAGGTAGCCGAACATGCACTACTACACAAAAGGGCTTAAGTGCCAGGTGGAAACCATCGTCAGCCCCGGTTTCTGACCGACGCTGCTATTCCGGAACTGATGATTCTCCTTTATGTCCCGGTTACAGACCGGAACAAATAAGGCTCAAGAGCGCGTGAAAACGGGCTCCTAGGTAGATCATCAGTAGTCCTGGTTATTGGCTAGAACCGGGACTAATGCGTTTTACGAGCCAAAAAAAAAAGTCGGCTCCATGAATAAGCCGATTCATCAAGCAGCCCCTAGACCCCTGACATCCACATCCACAAATCCAAACACTCCAAACTATGTGACATCCACATCCACAGTTTCAAGGAAGAACATCAGAGATCAAGAATTCTTGCATCCAATAAGGCACAAAAATCAAGACAGAATTAAGTCATCCAACACGTCACAGACAAAAAACAACACATCCACAGAATACAAGATAAATGCAGATCAAAACTTAGAGAGGGGGAAGAACATGGTGGAAGCGATGGAGCACCCGGCTGCCAGCGGAAGCCTTTGCGGTGGTGAGGTCGGAGAGGACAACCAAGGCTGCGATGAGGTCAGAGGCGGTGAACATTGCGGCGGTGAGGTCAGAGGTCGGAGGAGGTAGTCATGGTGGCGGTGAGGTCAGAGGTTGGAGAAGGCGACCATGGCGGTTGTGAGGTTGAAGTTCGGAGGCGGCGGCCATGGTAGCGGTGAGGTCGGAGGTGGCCAGATCCGGCGGCCTCCGACCACCAGGTTGCCAGATCTAGCTGCTCTTTCACTGGGAGGAGGAGGGGGTGGCCATGGCGGCGATTGTCCACCGAGAAGAGGAAGGGGTGGCCATGGCGGCGATGAGGCCAGAGGCGGCCAGATCTAGCTGCTTGGCCACCGGGAAGAGGAGGAGGGAGAGGGGTGGCCACTGCTACCACCGCCGCCAGTGTCCGCCAGGCTCTACTCGTGGGAGTGAGAGCGGATTGTGAGAAAGAAGGGAGAAAGGGGATTGAGAGATAGAAGGTAGCGATAGGCAGTCAGAGGAACTCCAATCGAACTCTCAAATTTAACCCCCTATTAGCTAGAATAGAAACTCTCTCATCTATATTTAACATTCTATTTCACTCCACACTCCAACCGAACCCTCATATTTTTAAGTGGAGCCCACTTGTCAGTGGCCCACCCCTTTCTTTTCTCCCTTTCTCTCCTCTCTCTCTCACTTTTCTCTTCTCGGCCGACGCGGCTCGGGGCCAACGGCTCGACGCGGCGGGGGCGGTGGGGTCGGCGCTCGTAGGCTGTCGACGGGGGCCAGGAGGTCCTGCTGTGCCGAGCCTCGCCAGCGACGGGAGCTCGCCGGAGATGGAGTTCTCGAAGACCTCGAGGCGGGCGAGCGCGGTGAGGTTGCGGACCTCGGGCGCCAGCTTCCCCGTCAAGTCGCCGGTGTCCCACCCGAGCAGCGGCCGGGGGGAAGAGGAAGGGGGCAAGGGGACCTCCGCCGGGTTTCGGGCACGGAGGCGGAGGCGGAGGAGGAGGAGGAGGAGGAAGCCGACGCCGACCGACCACCGACGATGTCGCTGCGGCCGAGCGAGCGGGCGGAGGTCCGGCGCGGCCGCTACAAGGTGGCGGTGGATGCGGACGAGGGGCCGACGCAGGCGGGAGGCGGGAGACGCCGGTGGCCGGGGGGAAGAGGAAGGGGACAGGAGGCCGACGCAGGCGGGAGACGGGAGACGCCGGCGGCCGGGGGGAAGAGGAAGGGGACGGGGGGCCGACGCGCAGAGAATGGAGGCGGGGCGACTCGGGCGAGGGGATGAGGGGACGATGAGGGGCTCCTACATCTGGGAGGTTGGCTGCCCCCGGATGAGGGGCCCCTGCAGATGAGAGGTCACGTAGGAGTTTGGTTGGAGACGTTTTTTCATCCAAAAACTCCTAAATTTAAGATAAGAGTCCATTTGAGAGGTTGGTTGGGCTTGCTCTTAGGCACAGATATATCCGGACTTATGCAGTTGGCTCGATCGATCAACTCGACTCCGCTTATTGGTGTCGGTTTGCATAAAAAACCGGCAACTATTAGTACCATTTTGGGTCACCAACCGGAACTGATGATAGGGCCCCTCATCAGTTCCGGTCCCGGTTGGAGGCTTTATTCGGCATTGATGGTTCGGCATCAATGCCGGATAATGAATTCGAAGGTTGCGGAGAGGGGGTTTAGGCAGGATCCTCCTTATCGGTGCCAGCTTTTCATAACCCACCACTGATAGGGCGATACGTATGTGATGTTATGGAGGCCATGGCCCCAGGTACCTCATGAGAAACATTAAGGCCACTCGGATAGAGGATGGGCCAAACCTTGTAATTAGGGATACAATAAAACTTGGTATACATTACCTTATACGACAAAGAAAGGATATAATCCTAGTCAGACACGTGGTATTCCTAGAAGAAAATCCCTTGGTTGGAGTCTGACTAGGATTCCTACCTTGTAACGCTGTCTTGTCGGTATATAAGGGGAGGCAGGGTGCCCCCTTAAGGGCATAGCAAAAATCTCACCAGACAAACCTCAAAAGCAATACACAACAGTTGGAAATAGAGTATTACCTCACCTTGAGGGCCTGAACCAGGATAAATCGTCTCGTGTTCCTTCGCAATCCATCAAGTTTAAATCTCACGAGTAGCCCCATATTCTTATTATCGGTGTAAAACATCGACAGGTATTCTGTGGTAGTGATGGCGAGGGTGGTGACATTGCAGGCGAGCACCCTGGGGTGGTAGTTGTGCATCTAGAGGGCAGCAGCGTAGAAGCCCTCCTTGTCGGACTTGCCAATGCCTAGTGGTGGAGCTACGTGTTAGCTGTGGGTTCAGCTGACCCCATAGGTTTTGCAAAAACAACCTTAATTGTATTAATATTTATACTGTAAAAGTGTAAAACTTGAAGAAGTTATAAGGCACTTGGTACACAGATTTTGTCTACTGGCTCCACCACTACTGGTGCCGTAGATGGTGTAGAGGTTGTAGATGAGCTTGAGACGCTTTTCATGGGCCCAGGCGACCGCGAGGAGCTGGTGGAGCTATGAAGGTGATCAAGATGCATGTCGGGGATGATCTGGAAGAAGAAGTCAAGGCAGGGATTGCTAGAGTTGGCGTAGGTGGCAGAGTTGTTCTTGGTGAAGGCGTTGCATGGGGGCACGGGCTTGGTCATGGATTTAGAGGCGGGAGTTTCATTAAAGAAGGCATCGAATAGGTCAAGGAAAGGTGGGAGGGGCAGCATCGGCGGCATCAAGCCGTGGATGGGTTGCTGATAGGTAGGACCTATAATTTTGTTTATTTTATTTGCTGGTTGTAAGGCGCTGTTCGGCAGCACGTTGGACGTTGGCTTAACTCCTCGTTTTTCGCGCGCACGCTTTCCAAAACGATCAACGGTACATTTTTTGCAAAAATTTTCTATATGAAAGTAGCTTAAAAAAGTAAATAGATCCATTTTTCAACTTTTTAATAGTAAATACTTAATTAATCACGTGCTAATGATGTTTCTCGTTTTGCGTGCGGGAAATAAGCCACAGCAAGAAGCTTTGGCGAACAGGGCTAAGTCAGTATTGATGCTTGAGGTAGAAGTTATACTTAGTTTAATGGTTCAGGGAGAAAAATCGGACTCCGATCATAGTTCAGAGAGACTATAGAATTTTTCCTACTGGGAGTCAGTGCATACAGCGACCTTGGCCCAGGCCCAAGACTGGTTCATTTGGAAGATGGGCACACCGTTAATCTGCAGGTAGTTTTGTACTTTAGCAAAGTCAATGTATGCACCATGTACGGATGCATGCACAGGCAATAATTTCAACTCATCAGTAGCTGAGCATGATGCAATCACATATTTAAACCACATCTAAATTCTATTAAACACATATATATAGTGACTACTAGCATCCTTGCGTGCATAATTACGGAGGCACGACTATGTCCCAAACGTCCGATCTTTTTAAAATCATCGAACGATGTTGCACCATATTATTAGGAAATATTTTACATGTTTCACCACTCGATGAAAAATATTTAAAAAATATTTTAGATGTGTCATTAAATCGGAGAAAAATATTTTATTGCTTGAAAGAAAATGTTTTAACCAAATGCAACATTCAAAATATACTGATTACAACAACGAGAATCAATATATGCAACATTAAATCAAAACGGAATAAAACACCTCCATAAAATAAAGTGCAACAAAGATACACAATAGGTTATAACATCGTTAAAACTCTAACAAACATAGCCTACATTTGTCTTCTTCTTCTACTCCGGCCACCGAATCCATCTACTTCCTCTAACCTAGTGGTCAAATCCATCTTCTTCTACTGCTCCAGTGGCTAGATCCGGCTTGTCCTCCCACGACGACGACCAAGTCTCGCTCTTCAGACCCTGCCCCACGGCTGGCGCTAGCTCCACGTCGCCGTGAATGCCGCGCTCGGTGCCCTTGTCGTCGACCTCGTCGGCACATACTTCTACGAGCAAAAGCACCGCGAGGAGCCGAGCTGAGGCCGCAGCCGCTGAAGAGGCGGCGGCACTGCTTGAGGATAGCACCCACTTCTGTCCCACGGTGTAAATGCCGCAACGAGGTGCCGCGCATGGTTCGACGGCGCCACAGCACCGATGACCTCCTCATCGGCCTCCCTCCTCCAGCGGCGGCTGTGGAAGAATCGGTGGGGGAAGAGAAGGTGGAACGGGGGGCCGTGGGGACATGGAGCACGTAAGTTGAGGCGTCCGATATTTTCTTTGCGTCGGACGTCCGACACAAAGCATTCTCCTAACTACGGACATACTTACTGTACAACATATAATTGATACGATCATTTCATTCAGTTGCTTCCGGGCATGCCTCCTGCCGGGAAATAGTACTTGGTGTATTGCCTCATTCGCTCCATCTCCAGCGCCCGTCGCCGTGACACCAAGTAGCACACTACCACTGAGGCCACGGTGACCACGGCCCCCACGGCGCCGAGCACGGCGAGCAGCGCCACCAGCCATGACGACGGCGGCGTCCTCTTCTTCACCTGCTTGTTAATGTCTTCTCGCTGCTGCCGCCCGTCGCGGGAACCTGTCCACGTCAGGTTCCAGTCGCGGATGCGAGGAAGCGTCACCGGACCGTGTCGGCAAAGAAGCCGACGAACGCGCTCTGTGTCTGCCGGCCGGGGAGGTTGAGTGGCAGATCGATGACGATTGCCCCCTTGCCTCGCCGGCGGCGCGGTGACGTACACCCACAGGTGTGCTCGACGGCGACTGTACTCGATCCACACGGTGAGGCCATGCGGCGCCGCGGGCGGTTGGGCCACGTGACATTGAGGCCGATGTTTGGGGATCGCCGACCGTATGAGTTTACGTGCCAACCTCGATGGTTGGCGAGGTGCTGGTTGCGTTGGGCACAGAGCTAGCGGTCGGGACTGAAACGCCACGGTGGCCTCCCGGGCTCGCCAGCGGCGGGAAGCTGTCGAGCATGATGACGAACGCGGCAGAGGAAGAAAGGCGTTGTTACCGTGAAGATCGGTTGAATGACGCCTCGAGGGCAGCCTGGCGCGCGGAGATAGCGTTGGCGGTGGTGGCGCGCCAGAGCTCGACAGTGCGGCGAGGAGCAGGAAGCCTCGATTCGTTAAACACGGGAAGAACTGGGCGTCGAAGAGGAACGTAGCGGGACGATAGGATGGAGAGTTTGGTCGCTCACCACAAGGCCGCCGTTGGCCCCACGCCCTGCCTTCGACGGTGAGTATAGCTGTAGGACACACGACGTCGGCGGCCATCGCCGGCGAGCAGGATACGACGAGCAGCAGGAGAAGAAACTCCATATAGATCAGCCACTACTAGTAAGCTAGCCGACCGGTAAAATGAACGTTCCAACTTGTGAACTAATGTCAAGCTGAAGGAGTACGTGTAGGCTACGATAACAGAAAATAAAATTTTTCTATCGTGCACAGCAGGATATCATGCGAGAGGGATTATGATCGTTACACTAGACGCACAGTTGTAGCGGAAGAATAGTTGGAGAAGCCGGTCCAACCACGCGCGCGTCGAGGTAGTAGTGGAAGTAGTCGATCTCCACGAACAGACCGCGATTAACCACACCACAAGCAGATCTAATCAGCATCGATGCCGATCAACGTTGCAACAAGCATGCTCCACCGGTATCCACACGTCCGGGCTGGAAAAAACGCGGATGCGAGTTACTAGCACTCGTAGCAGTTAGGTTTGGTCGGGTGGTGACGGCTAGGGTTTGGCTCAGGTCGATCGACAGAAACGTGAATCTCCTCGGCTGCTCGTCTCCCTATATATAGACCTCCTCATTTGGGCCTCGTGAACCGAGACCCAATAAGAGTCTACTCGGATCTCTATCCGAATCGAGCTCATATTCAAATCACATTTGAATAAGTGTTCCAACCCATTAACCGTGCGACCCTATAGGTTCACGTATATTTTATCGTGACCCATAAACGTCTTTCTGGTCACCTGTTAAATAGCGGCCTCTAACAAGGCATTTAGTCCCAAAAATATGTAAAGATCATATCGGCTAAACTTGTAATGTCCTCATGTACAAATCCCTTTGCCTCACGATATCGATTAAGCACAAAACGAGACTTATGTCATCCTCTTAATAGCTCAATCACTCTCTCGATCCTGCGATGGATTACAAACTTGTAATTGACACCTCAATCAACCTAGCATGATAATGCACTTCTATAATCCATCATCGATGGGCCCAGAGATATCTCTCTCTAAGGAGGGCAAATTCTATCTTGATCATTCGCATCCCACTACATGTTCATAGCAACCCAAAAACTATTTTATAACTACCCAGTTACGGAGTAGTGTTTAGTCCCAAAATAAGCTATACTAGTATATTGGAACCATGATGATCTCAAGTCTAAGAACTCTACATAAACACTACTTGAGACTAACTGATGACACATAAAATCTCTGCAGTATCTCATGGTGGGTCTATCCAACATATGTTCACTAGCATATGTCCATATTATCGATTTAGTATCTCCATACCATGATACATGAGATATGATCATCAATCAATACATATGCTGATGTTAGAATCATATTTTACTTATATGATATAGATCAGAAATCATTTAGAAATAACAACATTTGATATGAAGAGTCTCCATGAAATAAGTCACATACTTATTGATCAATAATGATAATGTCTATTAAAGAAACAAATCAATACATTATAAATATAGCATGTGATATATATAACATCTCTATGTACTCTAGGGCATATTACTAACACAATCTACAGGTGAAATCAATGCGCCGACGCAATTAGTCAACCAGAAGCAAAAGCAGATAGTGAGTGCGTTAGGTCGTTGCACTTTTGTCAATTGGACATTGATAAATAGTGGCCTATCTTTAGCTTCAAACATGAATTTTCTATACCTAAAAATGCAGTCGCACCGTTACTTACACGTGGCTCAAATAATTATTTGAAAAAAATGGTTAGATTAATTGTTGTAGCAGAGGTATATATACTAACCGTAGTGTTAAATTTTGTCTTTTTCGTTAGTCATGTATGTTGTATATACCACTGCATCATAATTAATCTAACCAAGTTTTTTTAAAAAAATTTGACTATTTAGGCTGCATACAGTAAGGGTATAATTGCACCTAGTGTAGAAATCCAAGACCAATTAATTGGCTAGTTGCATCTTGCAAAACCCGACGCGGTATAGAGTTCCATGGCTGCCTCGTTCCGAAGTCCAAACCTTACAGTGATGATGATCACGACGGAAATGTAGTGTGATGCCGGTGAGTGACGAGCAGGAAACCAACAACCAAACGTTGTGGAACTTCGTGCCACCACGTGTCAATGTTTGGCCTCGCCTGCATGCCACGCTGGCACCTAGACCAGCCAGCGTCATATCTCTCTCTCTCTCTCTCCATTGGCGTCGGGATCGTAGGCAATTCAAGGCCTCGATAAGAGGCTACACACCAACCACGACGGCGACGCCGCCGCTCTCCACTCCTGTCCGGCCGGCTCCACTACCGCCCCACCGTCCCGTCCAGCGGCCGGATTAGTCAAGAACTGAATGCATGCCGATGACACTTGCCCAGTTGCCCAGCTGACTAGCTAGCGAGAGATCGATTCCATGCTACTTCCACGCTTCACCATGCACATTCAGACTTTCTTGAAAGCTTTTGATTGCCAACAATTTTAGATTTGTCATGCGAATTACTCCTCCATTCCTAAATATAAGCATGAGTAAATTACCTTTGTATCGGGTAGAATGCATTTTGTTTCACTTTACGCTGTTAGTATATATATTTTCACTTTCACCGGAGTATATTAAAATAAGTTTTCACTTTACACCAGAATACATCATCAAATCATATAGAAATTATCATCAAATTTTATATAAATCTAAATAAACACTTTATGAATTGTGGTCTAAATTTAAAAAGTTTAATAAGTTTTTCTGTATTTCATAAGATTTTTCTTAATTATAATGACGCAATCTAGTATAAAGTGAAATATTTTAATATATTTCAGTGCAAAATGAAAATATGTACTAAACCCGTACAGAATGAAACAAGATATACTCTATCTGGTGCAAATTGTAATTTACTTTATAATAATTTCTATGCTGTTTAGCAGATATTAATATTTAGAGAGAAATAACTATAGTGCTCTTCATTAAATGAGATGTAATTGGAGCGGGAGATCAATGGTTGAGGGTTAAGATTGGATAAACTAGTACTTTAGACACGATTATATTGTGTAAATATTTCCAATGTTAAGTTTGGTTCTAGGTTTTTTTATACCTTAAGAATGAGAATATAGGATATTAATTTGTGTGTAACATCCTAAAAATTTATAAATTAAAATTTGAAACCTAAACATTCGACCTTCAGAAAAGAAGAAATTCGCATCATGCTGTTTTATGTGTTCCATTTTCTTTGATAGTTACCATCGTCGCCGTGCATCCCATCGCCGGATTTGCTGTCCTACGACATGCTGCCGCTGCTGACGGACAGGAGAGAGACGGCCGAAGTGGGCGGTGGCAAGCCAGAGGCGCACAAGGAGGAGATCAAACCGTAATCGCTGCCATGCGTCCCAGCCGCTGTCCTGCATGCTGCCGCCTCAACGTGACCTACGGAGACGCCTACTACCGAATCCGTTTCCCATACAGATATAACGGTTTCGCAACATAAGTGACCGACCGTATGGAGGAAGGATATATAAAATCCCTTTTTCAGATGGGCCTGTCCCCGTCTGCGAAGATCGATTACGCAGGCAATCAATCTTCACAGACGGACAAAGTTAAGAAACCGCCTGCGATAATCGATTATCACAGGCGACCTAGTTAAGACGACTGCTTGCAGTTTAATTCAAAAAATAGAAAAAATATTTTTTTTGTTTTTGTTTATTTCATCAAATTAATTAAATTGATATTTAAATTGTCTCCAAATCAAATATAATACACACTCCTTAGTAATTGACATCACCATATATTGGACAGTAATTGACATGAATAATTAATTGTCATTCACTCCGCAATTAATAATTATTACACAACGTGCTTCGTATATAATTATTCACAACAAATATATCTACATACTGAACGAATTTTTTTTCATAATATTTATGAGAAGCATATGTTTTTTTTTCCACTCTCGAAGTTTTTATTGTCTTGTCTATCCCTCAACATATACACTTTCAGAATAGAAACAGATCAAGTGTGTTACATATGTCGCGATAGATAAAGTGCACAATCGCACAAGAGATTCAGAAGTATCCTCTTATTCATCGTCTGAGCTGTTCCAGTTAGTTTAGCATAACTGCAACAGGAATAAGATAATCGAGATGTTACAAATAGTAAATACGTCGTCCGTAATAACATATTTAATTAAGTATGTACGTAACTATCCATGTGTGATGTAAACTTGCCGTGGATTCTCATCATCTCGACACACGTAATATCTGTAGAGAATAGTCCTTTTGGATAGTTCTAGCACTATCCGAGGAGTAGAACAATGTAATTAAATATCAATAATCATTTTGGGACATAAAATATATAGTTCGCGGTATACCGGCCACTTATCCTGACAAGCAGTTTTTCCATCTTCTGTTCTAATGCACCTTCCTTTTTCATGTACCATCTGTATGAGCTATTCGGAAATTATATTTGACATGATATAGAAATAGATGACAAAGGCGAGAGGTATATACCAGTACAATTTAAATTCCTTATAAGTTCAAAAGACAAGCTTGATATAATCATTCTCTGGTAATCGGCCGGATCACAGACAATGACTTGCATATCCATAAGGTTATATTATGAATAAAATATAGTGCGGTTGCTACAAGCAAATAATAAATGTTTAGTTAAATAGTCATAAAGTTCTTACAGAAGAAATTCAAACATTACTTGAAGTGTACGGCGCCATTATGTATCTCTTATCTTGATAAGATAGTGAGGAGCCATGGCCCTCTGATACCTCATGAGAAAACTTAGCCACTCGGACAGAGGTGGGCCCTAACCTTATAATTTGGATACAATAGGGCTCGACATTACATTACGCTTGTATGATAAGGAAAGGATATAGTCCTAGTCAGGCACGTTGTATTCCTAGAAGAGAATCACTTGGTCGGAATCCGACTGGCGATTCCTATCTTGTAATCCTGTCTTACTCGTATATTAAGGGGGGTAGGGTGTCTCTCAGGCATATTAGAATCTCATCAGACAAACCTCAAAGGCAATATACAACAGCTGGAAGTAGGTATTACCTCACTTCGAGGGGTCTGAACTAGGATAAATCGTCTCGTGTTCTCTTCTTGCAATCCATTAAGTTTAGGTCTCACGAGTAGCACCATATTCTCGGGATTACCGATACAAAACATCAATAGTGGCGCGCCATGCGTAGGGGCTTCGGTAAGATCATCTTCACAAGCCTAATGCGATCCAATAGCCAGAGTCGACGGCATCAACTTTTCCCCGGGCAAAACATCAGCTTCGGGAGCCTCGACTTCGTCGCCGACAAATTGGCACCTTACCCTGTCTGACTCGATCCGATCCGATCGGCCAGTGTGACGCCCAAAAAATTCAATAACTAGAATTCTGAACATTTCTGTGTATTAAATCCCTGTCTAGAAAGCAGGGTACATATTACCAAGTTGCCATACAGAGTGTGTCTTATAAACAGAAATAAAATGGCTTATATAAAATGCAGCGGGTAAAAACAAATAAAGTCTATATACAACTGGCCAAGCAAAAGCCTATATTAATTAAGCAGTATTAATCCTTACTGATTGAACGATTACACAACGTTAACCAGCCCAATCATCCATCCTACCTCTGCAGTAAATTTTAAGTCAATTTACTATG
>RYFJ01004400.1:0-40792 GCA_003991445.1 Oryza meyeriana var. granulata
CCAATGCGATTATATTTTCCGGTCATCGCCCTGTCATGTATCCTTGAGTACCTTTCTATCATACTGATAAGTAATCCTCGATTTATCTGAGTTTCCTCAATGGGTTGAGTTTGGACGATGATCCACATGAAAACCTGTTTACGGGAAGGGTTGCCATCTACTTCATGGTTTTTTATCTCAACTTGATTTTCGTCTTGCTCGCGGCAGCTGAATTTGTTGCCGAAAAACCTCCTCGTTAGTATGGTGGCGATATCTGGTGTGCCCTGCAATACTTCTTCTTCTTTTTCTGACTGATGAATTGTGGTTTGCGGCAATTTGTATTTGCTTTTCCTGCAACAACAAATAAAGATCTTTCGGTTTGCTCACATCGAAATCATATCGTTCCTCTTTCGATTCTTTGACCATGGGCATGACACCGACTTCTTGTCCTGGCCCACTCGCCAATCAACCTCAGCGTCGGATCCTCATTATCTGAACTCGTTGAATAGAACTGAACCTGAGCAACTCTCCTTTGTATTGTCCTTTTCGCTCTTGAACGGATTCATGAGCGATACTTCTGTACTAGGTGCGACAAAGATTGAATCTTGAGACGATAACCCTTCTGATTGGCCCCAAGATCCCTGAAAACTAAATCGGCCAGATGCCATCGCTCAAGGTTTTATACACGCTTTTGATTCCGAAATCTGAGATGTATTCCGGTACTGTTTCATCTGTCGCGTGCTTAACCGATGTTAAGTTCTGACAGTCCACTCGTGATCCCCGACAGAAATATTTGTGAACTGTTTCTCCAGATCGGCCCACCCGAACAGATTCGGCGGTAAAGAAGAACCATGTAAAAGCATCAGATAGGAAGCGGAAAAACTAACCTAGGGCTCTTCAGACGATGCTTCCCACTGCGCCAGAATGCCTGACAAATGCTTACTGTAGAGTGTTGTCCTCTGAAAACTTAGAGAAATCGGGCCTGTATCGGTGTGGCAACGGAACCGTCAAACATCAGGTATGGGTGCCGATACTGAACGCTTGCTCACTTGGGCTTTGATCGAAATGCTGCCTTACATTTCTCAACCCGTGCCGCAAAATCTTCTCTCTTGCATTCTCCTGTTGATATTTGCTGATCTGCATCGGGGGTTGGTTTGCCCGATTCTGTGTGATACTCCTCTGGTAAGTATGGCATCGCTCCTCCTCCGTAGTTCTGCTGATATCTCATAATAAATAGATCGGTGGATATCAGGAGGATATCCTGTTGCCCGGCTGTTTGTGCGAACAAGTGTTCTGTGGTACATCTCTGCTCAATGTTTCGTTAATTAAACTTGTTTGCTGGTCTATCTTGGTGGCAAAAACAGGAGCCCGGTTGCTCTTGCAATGTTAACCCATCACAGTCTTCTGAAAGGTTGTGCATGTATTTATACGACCCTGACTGAATTGATGAGTGCTGGTGCAGCAGCCTCGTTGACATTCCTGTAACGTTTTGTGATTGTGGACTCTTCAGTTTGTATGCGCTCGATTCTCCTAACCAGTATGGTTTTGGAAACTGAGACTTCTGAATCGGCCTCTTGTCTTGTCATACTGAAGGAATTTAAACTACTAGCTTCTGGAAATTTGTTCATGGTCTGTTCAGCCTTGCTGTTTTTGGTTCTTCAGTTAGTCTTCATGGTGACGGCAATTACGTTGTCCATCTTGACTTCTTCCAGCCATGTTGAAATCTTGATTGAAACAACTGTTTGTTGAATTCTGGCTTAAACTTCGTGTCCACCAGGCTGCCCAAAAGCGTGTTGACGAAAATCGCTGGGTTCTGGTTTTCGGCGTCTAAATCGGTGTTGACACAGCGGATAGGTTGGAGAATCTTGCTTCACTCCAGTGCAGGGTATAAAGTTTGAGGTTCGTAGGCGTGCCAGTCAATTTGACCCTCGTAATTGACAGGAGGCAAAATATTAGATCATGAGCCAATCGGTGGAAGCCGATCTAGACTCGTTTTCATCAGCGATGGCCGATGTGCACGTGTAGCACTTATAATCGGCTTAAGACACGATGATGGCAAGGACAATAATGTAATAAAACAAATATCGTGCTAGCCGATCATCGAAGAGATATTCGAAAACCGGCTATAAGCCTGAGAATAAAAATAAGCAAATAGAATGCATGAATAAATCAAACAGATCCTATCTGATATGATCTAGTGTTACTGGTGTTTATTGAAGATATGCTGCACCCCGGGCTTGCTCAATATCGGCTCCCAAGATCTTCGTCGCCTGTCCGGGCCCATGCACTGGTCCTTACCGGGCTCATGCCCGGCCCTTGCCTGGGGTCGTGCCCGGGAACCTGCTGGTACTTGTGCTTGGATCGGCAGAATGAACCCATCGGCTATCCCTTAGCCGTTGTGAACAATAATACAGGCAGAACAAATAATTTAAATATGCAATAAGTAAATGATAAATATTGATAAGCTAGCGACTGCTTACATAAATGCGAAACACGGATAAAACAGTGAATGAATGTAGTCAGCTTTAACAGGTCTTATTCGGCTAAGCACTCCGATAACACCATCGCACAACACCATCGGCTTATTAGAAGTAAAGCTATTATTCCAGTCTAGTAGTCGGACTAACGTTGCAAGCACAGACCCGACAATATAACATGCTAATGAGTCGATAGATATAATGCGATCGTGATGAAAATAACTTATCAGCTATACACTCGCGATAAAGCGCCTGCACAAACGCATCGGCTCAGCGGATCGGCTTATCACTAGCAGTTCAGTAGGTCGCACCTAACGATGCAGCACGAACTGATGATAAATCGTCCCAGTAAGTCGATACAATCTGTGCACACGTGATGTGATATACCTAATCAATCTATGAGATCAAACTGAACTGATGCAGCCATAGATAAAGTAAATATATCGTGGTAAGCGACTACCATAAACCGACTAGAATATCGGACCTAACCGAGGAATTCTAGCCGATTGGTAGTCGTGTGACGAGACTTTACACTTCTCGCAGGAGTTGGACTAACCGATGCAGCCCGGTGCTCGAGAAGCAGGATCCCCGTCGAAGGGGTGGCGATGCGCCGAATTTGTATTGATCTTTGTCGATAGATTACAAGATCCCGGGCATACGTATATATACCCGAGTTACATGAGTCTTATAGGACACGATATATGATTTCCTATCTATATACAGAAAGCGCTAATGGAGAACCTGACCGACAGAGGTCAGGGTTTCCCAAAAGAGACAAACTTTTCCCTAATAACTATAGTAATTAACCGCCACGCGCGGTCTTCACGGCTCCTTCTCAGACTCGGTCTGCTTCTTGGATCAATTTCCATTATCCGACTGCACCGTCCTCTTGACCGAATTGATACAGGTCCTTACCAATTTTGGCGTTACAGCCCCGATCTGCCGCGACAGACGTCCTCCTGTGCTGGTCCGAGATGAGGCGGGAGAAGGAAATCTTTTCCGAGAAGAAAGCGCTCAAGGCCCAGAGGCGGGCCTCGCGACTCGGGGTGTGAGTTGCCGCGCGAGGAGTCGCGGGGAAATCGCGGGATTTCGCGAGAATGTGGGCGGCAGCTTGCGTGGGAGTCCACGGTAGTTGCAGGAGTCGCGGTAGTGCGAGGAAGCGTGGGAGGCCGTGGTCTGAGCCGTCTGCTCCGGGAGGCAGGGTTTCTTTCGATCCGCTGGCGATCGATTCGTAGAGCGATGCTTGGCGAGAGGCTTAAGGAAGCGCCGGTCTCCTTCTGACGCTGGCGGAAGCCTTCGGGGCTCGGTGAGCCCCTGCTCCGAGTGCTCCCCCTTCTGAAGTCGCGCGGGTCCGGATCAGAACGTAACGGTGACGTGACCTCGCGACCGGGTCTTGCTCGTCGCTTCGTCCGATTTGCCTGTTTGTACAAAGAGAGGTATTTGCATATGTTATATGATAATGCATAATTTTTGTACCTTGGTTACTTGTGTTGTTCGGAGGTCGCTGGTGTTCGAGCCTCGTGTCCGGAAAGGCCAAGTGCCGGGGTTGTCCAGAAGCGAGATCCAGCAACTGCGAGTAGCCTCGGGCCTATGGCCCCTGTCGGGCTGGCACACGCCTGCCCGGGACTCGTCTCGGGGGCAGCGAACGGTGACAGTCCGCCCCGGGACGCGGTTCCGGGCGCGAGTCTTGTGGGACGCAAGGCCCGCGTTCGGCCCCTGTCTCTTCGGGACCGGGGGTCCTCGTGCCCGGGCACGTTGGTCCTAGGGGGATAGCGATGCGCACAACAGCTCTACATGATGAACCGTGAGAGCACTGGCTCGTTCCTGTCCTCGTTCATGTTGCGAGCTGTTGCGTTCTACCACTCCTAGGGGCCTCTTCGTGGTCGCGCCCGAGCGGTGAAAGATTGCGCATTAAGGAATCTCCCTAGCAGCGGAAAAAAGCCGAGCCTGAAGCACCAGAGCGGGCACGCAAGCCGGGGCTTAGACGATGTCGGGTTTTAGAGCAGATGGGATACGGTAGCTCGCTGTAGGGAATATGCTTAGGCGCAAACCCAGCCACCAAAACGGCGCGACCGATTATGCCCCGGGGGGAGATCACATGATCGCTGACGCAAAGAAAGGATAAGGGCCGGCCGGGAACGATAATAAAGTATACTTTTAGGAAAGCGAAGTTCACATCGGCTCGATCAGTGCTGAGGTTTAGATGGCACTTTACAGGATGTGTGTTTCAGAGTATCGTTATTTGTGATGATGCTATCCAGGCTTACCGAGCACCGGTTGGGAAGTTCCGATCACCAGGGAGGGAGCATTCCACGGGGGGAAGATTTCATTCCGACCCGTAAGAAGATACGGCGGAGATTCGACCCCAAACTGAAGCGATCGGCGAACTGACGCCAGGATAGCGCTTGAGGCTAGTGGTAGCGAGCGACGCGGAGCGGAGCGCGCAACCGTTTTTTTTTTTCGTTTTTTTTTCTTTTTTTTTCCTCGGGGAGGTTTTTTTTGTTATGTGTCGAGCTTGCCTATCGTCGTGGTTGATGTTTGTCTGGATGTATGGGCTGTGCCGAGAGCGGAAGAATTCTGGCGACAGAATGGCTTCAGCCCGGTCACCAGGAAGAACAAACGTATGTCTCCGGGCGCCGGCTTGGGGTGATATGAATTGTCCCCCGGACCGCCAGGGAACGATCTACTCTACACATCTGGTGCGGGATGAGAGCATCGGTTCGTTCCCTTGACCATGCCATGCTACGTACACATGGAAAACGACGAAGGAACGAGACCCGGGAAGGACATTAAAAATATTAGCTTTATGTAAAGGCGTATAAGTACTTGGGGGCCCGGCTAGCCGCTGATTTCCGAAGAAGTCCAGCGCTGGCCGGGTTTTACCCAACTTACCGGATGTTTTACTACAGACGGATTTGAGAAGATATTTGAGGTGCTTACAGGGATGGACCTCGGACTCGTTCCTCGCGAGCCCCGAGATTAGAGAAGCATGCGCTCGGACCCGGGGGCCCGGCCAGCGCTGAAGGTATGTGTCCGGGACCCGGGGGCCCGGACTGGAATACGTTTTTGATATAAGCGGGTTCCGGGGGCCCGGGTTGAAATATGGGATGTGAGACGACTTCCGGACGCATGTCTCGCCGGGGGCGGTGCTTGTCCGGGCTTCGCGCCCTATTCCGGGGTGTCGCGTTCCTAGGCCTGCACTCGCCTTGGCGATGCCGCCCTGGTTCGGCTCCTCGGTGTCGGACCCGGGGCACGGATTCGGGAATCCGTGCTCGGCTCAAATTGTGCCCGGGACCAGGGAGCCCCGGACTGAAATGCGACTTGATATGTATAGTTGCCATGTGCCCGGGCACGGAGGCCTGGGTAAGGACATGGACCGCGTCGGGACGACTTCCCCGGACCGCCCTTGCCGAGGCGATGCTGTCCGATACTCGCGCCCTGTGTTGGTCATTCCGGGTGCCACGTTCCTAGGCGCGCACTCGCCTTGGCGATGCCGCCCGGGTCGGGCTCCTCAGAGTCGTGCCCGGGAGGTAAGTCCCAGGCCGTACGTTTGCCGGCGAGGGGCGCTCTGCGACGCACGCCACGATTGCTGCCTGCGGAATATGATTGGTACGTGCCCACGTCAACTCACGTGTCATGACCTGAGGCCATGGCGCGAGGAGCGGGCACGAGCCCCGCTCCTGAGGGCAGCGAGGATGCTCTTTGGTTTGGCCTGTTAGGGGCCGTTTCGGGCTCAGCTTCCCTTGCGAGGGTGCGAGCTCTTGACGGGAGAAGATCCTCAACGGGAGCGGCCTGCCGGACCTGGCGCTCGACATGGCGGCGTGGTCGGACTATCACACCGGGACCGGAGGCCCCGGACTAGGTCGGACGAACCGCCGGGCTTGCCATCGCGTCCGATGGAGTCCGGGTAGTTTGTACCTCATTGCGCGTCCGGGCCTGGAGGCCCCGGACTGAGTCGGTTCCTCTAATAAAGGAGGAGAGCAGAGATTTTAAACCAAAAGCCAAACAAAGAACCAGGACCGGTATAGTCGACGCTTCCCGGGAGCCAGGCTCCGACCGGGGCTAGATACGCACCCGGGAGCCAAGGGCTTCGACCGGGCTCGGCCTACTGCCGCTCCTCGAGGTGTTTGGCCAAGCGTTCGACGGCGCGGCACTCCGTCAGGTCGTGCCGGTCCGTCTGGTGGAAGGCGCACCATCCCCGGGCCATTTCCGGCGGCGGCGGCGCACGTGCGGCCCTTTGCCGCTTACCGCCGCCGTCGTCGTCCTCGTGGGCGATGTCGCCCCGGGGGCTGGCCGCAGCGGCCAAGGCGGAGCTCTCACGGCCGCCTTGGCTTTCTGGCGCTTCCTCCTGTCCCGCGCGAGGCGGAACGCGAGGACTCGCCGGCTCCTGCATGATTGCCGGCGGTGATCAGGCGATGGGCCGTACCTACGAGGTCGGCGACTTCACCGAGCCACCGCCTTTCCCGGCCGTTGCTCCCGGTGGAAGCCGGGGGGTGGCGCAGGAGAGCCTTCGCCGCCAGGAGGGCTTCCTGCGGCGTCGCCGGCTGGATGTCTTGATGGTGGCGCGCCGTGGAGCGGCGCGCCTGTTTGCGCCTCACGAATGAGGCTGTAGCGGACCCAGCCGGGCACTTACCGGCTCCCTCCGCGGAGGGAGGTGCCGAGGCCGCTCGGCCGGGCCGCCACTGGGTGAAGTCGGCCCGTGCAGCACGCACCGCGCGCCCCCAGGAAGACGTGGGGGAACGCGGTGAGCTAGCCAGAGGGCTAGCATTGTCCGGCGGGGTGAAGCCGCCGGACTCGTCGTCGGAATCCTGCTGATGATGATGGCCGGTCGCCATGGAGCGCGCCGGTGCTGCCGGCGTACCACCTGAAAAGGAAACTCCCCCTACCTGGCGCGCCAGCTGTCGAAGGACGAAACCTCGACGGCGGGAAGTCAGGAGACCCCCCTTTGAGATTCGGCCAGGGGAGTTGTTCTCAGGTGCAACCGGCGTCAGGAAGAAAGATGGTTAGATGAATCGGCGAAGAAGACGAGAGGAAGCAGGGTTCGGACCGTCCGAACACGGGGCCGGACCGTCCGGAGCCTAGGGGCCCGAGCTGGAGGCAGGGAGGTCCGGACCGTCCGAACACGGTCCGGACCGTCCGAACTGTGGAGATCACGTGGGGAAGACGATGAACAGCGCGCGCAAAGGGGGACACGAGGATTTAAACAGGTTCGGGCCGCCGGAGCGTAATACCCTACTCCTGTGGGTGTGGTTGGCTATCTGTGGTAGATGAACGTGGGATTGCGGTTACAAATGGACCCTGCCGGGAGCTCGGAAGCTAGCCCGGGGACTTGAGACTTCGAGAGAGAGAGAGAGAGCCAGGAGCAAGAGCTGCCCTGGGTGGCCTGAGGCTAGCCCTCCGTCCCCGAGAGAGAGGCATGGATCCTCCTTTATAGGCGAGGGGAGTCCACAGTGCCAGAATACGGAGAGAGAGCCTTCCGGTGAGCTCTCCTGTGCACACGTCTGCCTACGACGCCCATGCCGGAGCCGTTGCTGCCATGGGCGACTGGAGCGCGCGTATGCCCGCAGCCGCCTGTTGCGCCACGCCTGGAGGAGCCCCTGTCGGGTGCTGTGGGCGGCTGGTCTGGTCGCCTGACCCGGGCAACACACGCCCGGAGGCGGCGCGTCAGGGCACGGGCGACACGCGCCCGGGGCCGGAGGCGGCGCGTCCGGGCCCGGGGGGCCGCTCCCGGGCGACACGCGGCGGGCCGGAGGCGGCGCGTCCGGGCACGGGCGACACGCGGGAGACACGGCCTCTCGGTCGGCCGCCAGTCGTGCAGGACGTGGCCCCGGGGAACTGACGTGGCCGAAGACCCACGCGTCCCCGGCGACTGTGGATACCCCCAGTCCCGTTTCGCCGACAACGACAACAGGAGGAAGCCAACCACGAGGCTCGCAATGACAGGCTACGACAGGCTGGGCGAGCCGCCCAGCAGTAGATCCTCCAAACCAAAGTTGGCGACCACGATGTCTTCGTCACGCCACAGCAAAACATCGTGGCCGCCGCAACCCTGCTGGACACGCTCTAGCTCGGGCTTGACCACCAAGCCAACCTGACTATCGCCAAGATCAAGGCGATGATTATGGCTGTTGCCTACCAGCAACAACATTAGTCGGGTGACACAGTTATACCGACCAACCGGTCGGGTTCTCTGGCGGCAGGATCATCTGCGTCAACTCTACGCCGGGCAGCCAGCTCTAGTCGGCCACGCGAAGAGTCCCGACAAACCTCACTCGGCGGCACCAACAACAACAACCGACGGCGTCACCAGTACGATCGCCGACCCAACCAGGACCTCCGAGTACGACTACAACGCGACCTTCGCCACACCATAAACGCTCGGCGCGAAGAACGCGAAGAAGATGTGCGTCGCCGAATGGAGGATGAAAATGAGCGCTTCGGCCTCCACCACGAGCGGTTACGCCACTCCAGATGGAGCCGGAGTCCTGACGAAGACGAAGGCATTCCTGCCTTCACACAGGAGCTCCAGGAGGTCGATTGGCCGTCGGGCTTCAAGCCTACGGGGATCGAAAAATACGACGGCAAAACCAACCCCGAGTCCTGGCTCACCGTATACACCCTGGCGGTTTGCGTAGCCGGAGGTGATAGCAAAGCCATGGCTAACTACCTCCCAGTCGCTCTAGCCGACTCGGCGAGGACATGGCTGTCAGGTCTCCCCAAGCGGTCGATCGGTTCCTGGGGATAACTCAGGGAGCGGTTCATCGCCAATTTTCAGGGGACCTAGGAGAGGCCGTCTTCGGAGCACGATCTTTATCAATTGCACCAGAAGAAGAACGAGTCCCTGCGCGACTTTATCAAAAGGTTCTCCAAGAAGCGCAATCAAATTCCAACTATCAAGGACGAGGTTGTAATCGCTGCCTTCCGCAAGGGAGTAAAGGACGCCCCGTTCATCGCAAAGTTCACTCGAAAGCTACCATCCACAGTCCGGGCTCTCTTCGACATGGCTAATAAATACGCCGACTCGGCCGAAGCAGTAGCCGAGGCCTTTGACGAAAAGAAGGAGCCCCGACAAAAAGATCAGAAGGCGAAAGCCGACAACGAGCCGTCTCAGAACAAGTCTGGCAGCCGCAAGCGGAAGTCGGACAACGAGGTGGCCAACATGGAGCGTACTCGGTCGCGGCCCCAGCAGAACAACGACTACCAAAAAGTCATGAGCGAGCCATGCCCCTTCCACCCCAAGGGCAAGCACGCGGCCAAGGACTGCTACATGCTCAAGAAGTTTGCCTCCGACCAGGCTTCGTCGTCTGGCGCCGACAAAGACAAGGATAAGCCAGACTCGGGCCCGGCCAACGATTTTCAAGATCCTCAGGCCGAGCTCAATCATATTTTTGGAGGGCCGCTCGCGTACGAGTCCAAGCGCAAACAGCAGCTATCAACGCGTGACATCAACACGGTCTCTACGACGGACACCCCCCAGTACCTGCGCTGGTCAGAGATGGCCATTACCTTCAATCGCGCAGATCACCCAGATCGGGTTTCTCACCCAGGACGCTACCCACTCTTCCTGGACCCGGTTGTCAGAAATATCAGGCTGAAGAAAACCCTCATCGACGGAGGCAGCGTGCTCAACATCCTATTTGCCAAGACTTTGGACGAGATGAATATTCCTCGTTCAGAACTACGGCCGAGTACCGCGCCCTTCCACGCGATAATTCCCGGCCTGTCATCAACTTTACTCGGGCAGATCACATTGCTAGTAACCTTCGGCACGCGGGATAACTTCCGCATGAAAACGTCTGCTTCAAGGTCGCCGACTTTGAGACCACGTACCACACGATACTCGGACGACCGGCGCTCGCCAAATTCATGGCAATACCGTACTACATATATATGGTGCTCAAGATGCCCGGGCCAGCAGGAGTCCTCTCCATTCGCAGCGACGTCAAGCAAGCCTTCACCTGCGACAAGGAGAGCTGTGAACTGGCTCAGTCACAAGAGGCGGCAATCGGGCGCAACAACATTCGACAAGCCGTCACAACCGAAGTCGAGCAAGATCAAGTTCTGGCGAAAAAAGCAGCGAAGTCGGGAATTTCAGCGGACTCTGACACGAAGAAGATCCCCCTGGACCCTTCCGACCCCTCCAAGACTGTTCTAATCGGGACCGGACTCGACCCCCAATAGGAAGACGCACTCATCATCTTCCTGCAGACCAACAAGGATATCTTCGTGTGGAAACCGTCCAACATGCCGGGCGTACCAAGGGAGGTGATCGAGCATGCCCTAAATGTGAAGACAGACGCCAAGCCAGTTAAGCAACGGCTATGGCGCTTCACTCAAGACCGCAAGGATGCTATCCGGGAGGAGATCACCAAGCTCCTCGCAGCCGGGTTTATCAAGGAGGTCTATCACCCGGATTGGCCGGCCAACCCAGTTCTGGTCCGAAAGAAAAACGGTAAATGGCGCATGTGCATCGACTACACCGATCTCAACAAGGCGTGCCCCAAGGACCCATTTGGTCTTCCTAGGATAGATCAGGTGGTAGATTCCACGGCCGGGTGCGACCTACTCAGTTTTCTCGACTGCTACTCGGGATACCATCAAATCGGCCTGAGGGAGGAAGACTGCTTAAAGACATCTTTCATTACGCCATTTGGAGCGTACTGCTACATCACAATGCCGTTCAGTCTGAAAAACGCTGGAGCAACCTATCAACGGGCTATTCAGCGGTGCCTGCACACTCAGATCGGGCGCAATGTGGAAGCCTACGTCGACGACGTGGTGATCAAGACCAAGTCCAAAGAAGACCTCATCGCTGACCTGGAAGAAACCTTCCAAAATCTTCGAAGATTCAAGATGAAGTTGAACCCAGAAAAATGCGCCTTCAGAGTGCCATCCGGCAAGTTACTCGGCTTCATAGTCTCGCATCACGGCATCGAGGCAAACCCGGAGAAAATC
This sequence comes from Oryza meyeriana var. granulata, assembly GCA_003991445.1. Classification (NCBI taxonomy): domain Eukaryota; kingdom Viridiplantae; phylum Streptophyta; class Magnoliopsida; order Poales; family Poaceae; genus Oryza; species Oryza meyeriana. The sequence continues at coordinate 11,412 of RYFJ01004400.1, forward strand.
AACGCCATCATGAACATGGCACCCCCGACTAACCAGAAGGACGTCCAGAAGCTGACAGGCTACATGGCGGCACTCAGCCGGTTCATTTCCCGACTGGGTGAACGGGGTATGCCCTTTTTCATGCTACTCAAGAAGGCGGACAATTTCCAATGGACTGCGGAAGCCCAGCGAGCCTTCGAAGACTTCAAACAATTTCTCACATCACCCCCCGTGTTGGCGTCACCTATGCCCCAAGAACCGCTAATGCTATATATGGCGGCAACTACTCAGGTAGTCAGCACAGTGCTAGTGCTCGAGCGATCCGAACAGGGTCACATTCAAAAAATTCAATGGCCAGTCTATTTCGTCAGCGAGGTCCTTGCCGACTCCAAGAGGAGATACCCGCAAGTCCAGAAGCTGCTCTACGGCCTACTCATCACTGTCCGGAAGCTGGTGCATTATTTCCAAGCACATCAAGTCACGGTGGTTACATTGTTTCCACTCGGGGACGTCCTGCATAACCGCGAGGCCACCGGCCGAATCGTTAAGTGGGCGCTCGAGTTGATGGCGTTTGACATCACCTTTCAGCCAAGGACAGCTATCAAATCACAAGCTCTAGCCGACTTCGTGGCCAAGTGGACGGAGGTCCAGATGCCCACATCAACAGCAAAGCTAGAGTACTGGACAATGTACTTCGACGGTTCTCTACGGATCGGCGGCACCGGGGCTAGCGTCATACTAACGTCCCCCACCGGCGAAAAACTCAAGTACGTTCTACAAATCCACTTCCTAGCTTCCCACAACGTCGCTGAGTACGAGGCACTCATCCACGGGCTTCGCATCACTATATCACTCGGCATTCGTCGACTGGTTGTGCGCGGAGACTCCCAACTCATGGTAAACCAAGTCATAAAGGACTGGACATGTCTCGATGACACCACGGCGGCATACTGTCAGGAGGTCCGCAAGCTGGAGAACAAGTTCAACGGGTTGGAAATAACACATGTCCTGCACCAATACAACGACGCGGCAAATGAATTGGCAAACATGGGATCCAAGCGAGAAGCGGTCCCGACAGGGATCTTTGTTGAGCAACTTACGGAGCCATCAGTCAAGAAGAAACCGGCACCGGAGCAGTCGGGAGGCGAGCCTACCCCAGCGACAGACGAAGTGCTGCACATATGTCAAGATTGGCGGACTCTCGTTCACAAGTTCCTCCTGGACGACGAACTCCCAAAAGATCGCAGTCAAGCCGAGCAGATCAAGCGTCGAAGCAAAAGCTTTCTACTAGTCGGAGAAGACCTGTACCGAAAAAGCGCATCCGGTGTCCTCATGCGCTGCGTCACAACCAAGGAGGGCAAGCAGATCCTGTAGTGAATCCACTCGGGCATATGTGGCAACCACGCCGCATCTAGGACGTTAGTCGGAAAGGCTTACCGGCAAGGATTTTTCTGGCCTACAGCAGTAACTGACGCAAAAGATATCGTTCGCAAATGCGAGGGTTGCCAGTTCTACGCAAGACAAACCAATCTCCCAGCCCAAGAACTCCAAACAATCCCTATTTCCTAGCCATTTGCAGTATGGGGGCTCGACATGTTCGGGCCTTTCAAGAAAGCACTAGGAGGGTTCACATATCTATTCATCGCAGTGGATAAATTCACCAAGTGGATTGAGGTGAAACTCGTTGCAACTATAACAGCGGCACGAGCAAAGGACTTCATCATGAGTATACTATACCGGTTTGGGGTCCCTAACCGCATCATCACCGACAACGGTACTCAATTCACGAGCGGCGTATTCCAAGACTTCTGTGAAGAATTCGGCATCAAGATCTGCTATGCATCTATGGCACACCCGCGGAGCAACGGGCAGGTCGAACGAGCCAACGGTATGGTCTTACAAGGCATCAAGACTAGGATATTTGACCGACTACAACCATACGCGGGCCGGTGGGTACAAGAACTCCCATCTGTTCTCTGGTCTCTCAGAACCACGGTTAGTCGAGCAACAGGGCAATCCCCTTTCTTTCTGGTCTACGGTGCTGAGGCTATGCTACCGACAGAATTACAGTTTGGCTCTCCCCGAGTTCGGGCTTACTCAGAAGATGTCTCAAATAATTCCCGATTGGTCGAGCTAGATCAGTTGGAAGAAGCAAGGGACACTGCAACAATCCAGTCAGTAAGGTATCTTCAAGGCCTGCGTCGCTACCACAATCGCAATATCCATGGCCGCGCCTTTTTGGTCGGGGATCTCATCTTGAGAAAAATACAAACCACCAAAGACAGGCACAAATTATCCCCACATTGGGAAAGGCCGTTCATTATAGCCGAGGTCACGCGGCCAGGCGCCTACCGACTAAAGACCGAAGACGGTATCCTCATCAGCAACTCATGGAATATAGAACAGCTACGTCCTTTCTATACCTGAGCTTTATACTTTCTCATGTGTACAGTTTCTCTGACTCACTACGCCGCTTGTATCAACCGAGTAGTGAGTCGGGGGCTGCATGTATTATATGTGTTTTGTCAATAATATACGAGCCTGTCGTACTCCAGTTATGAAGCCTTACTACGACTGTCATGTTTGCCCGAGTACACTTTTTTACAGTGAACGTTCTTACTAAGTTCCGATAGACTAACTCGGCGCAGACTGCACATTTGAGTAAAGCTAATGACAACTGAGTGACAATTCAGAGCTTGGCGGCATTACACATATATTTACACATGTTTCCCACAAACGTATATACATACCGACTACATGATATGTTACTCTTATAGACCTAGGTCTCGGGTGATTATCTCTGCGGTCGGCCTCGCCTGGGCTATCAGCTCCAGTGCCTCCTCCGGCATCGTCTCCTTGGCAAACCCCTCCCCGCTGGCTTCAATGTCTGTCCGGGGGTAGATGGATTTGGTCATTGCCAGGGTCCTAGCCACGCCGGCAATGACATGCTCATCCGAGTGCCTCTTCAGGGCACTCGGTGCATCCTCAAGACGCGCTTCCACTTGGGGCATCCTGGCGCAGCTGGTTCCCACCGGGCGGGGATCTATGAGGTAGAGGAGCCCTTTCACGGACCCGACGAGGGCCTCCCGTGACTCCCTAATCAATCTTATCTCCTCGGTGTAAAACCGAAATTGTGCCTGGGAATTGGTCCTGGCAGCTACACAGCATCAATAAACGAGTAAACTCGTTAGCCAAAAAAAACTAATAGGTTGGTTAAGATTGTGGTCAGGACGGAGACTCACTCTCATAGTCGGCCTCCCACTTGGCTATGGTCTTCTCCAACTCAGCCTTCTCCTTGCCGAGCTTGACGTTGGCCTCCTTCAACTCGGCCTTTTCCCGCTCAAGCTCGGCGTTGGCCATTGTCAGGTCGGCCTTGCTCTGCTCAAGCTCAGCCTTGGCTCTCTCGGCCTCCTCCAACCGGATTTTCTCTTCTGTTCGGGTCTTTAGCTCGGCTTCGAGCTCTGCACAATAGATTAGTCAAGAACTCGACTTTGCAGTCAAGACACAACTGGGCAGTCGGGAACAATCCAGCTGGAGAAATACATAAAGGGCTCAGTCGGGAAGAGGCATTCGGGGGACTTACCTCTAATCTTCCCGGCTTGGGCCCAAGTCTCATCCCTGAGCTGGTTGGCGGCATCTTTCAGCCAAGCTTCCCTCCCCGCGTGGCACTCCTCCATCGCGGCCTTCAATGCCCGGAGCTACTCTAATTCCACGAGATGGGGGGCCACTTCGACCAGGATCGCGGTCATCTCCTCATTACGATCGACAAGCTTCTGCTCAGGGAAAGAATAAGTCAAGAGCGGAGTCAGACGTCAGAACAGGAAGACCACTGGCGCTCCACCGCAAGAATTATACCCGAACCCCCTGGGACCAGGTAATGGCGACGCGAAGCAAGCCTTCGCGTTCCCTTCTCGCCGCGGCCTCATCAAGCTTGAACCTCTTCGTGGATCCATCCGGCACCGTCCAAGTGAACGTCCGCGGGAACTTACGCGGAGGAGCTTCAATCCGAGGAAGGTGTGGGATCTCCGGCGGCGGCGGCAACGACGACGACCATGACGGCGACGGGGTCCTGGCCCCTACACCGGCGTCCCCTGCTGCCTCGGGGGTCGACTCGGGGGCTCCGGCAATGGCCTCGGCAGCGGGCGTTGACTCGGGGGCTGGGGCAGCAACCTCGGTAACCGCCCCTTGGTCGGGCGGCGCCAGTGGCCCCGCAGTCGGGACCCATTCAGTCTCCGTGACTAGGATGGCCGCCGGCTCAGCGGGTGTGCTCGCGGGCACCGGCTCGGCTAGGGCGAGCTCTTCAAGGGGAGCAATCGAAGCGATCTCCTTGAGATCGATATCGGCACGCTTCCTGCATGGCAAAACGAACATCAAAATACTACTGCGACAGACAAGAACCTCAGAAGATCCAAAGCGGCTTACCTCTTGGAGAACTTGAGTTTCCCGCCGGGCGACCCAGGTCCTAGCGGAGTGCTACTCCCAGCTGTCGGCCTAGTCGACGAAGCAGTCGGCGGCGACGTGGCAACCGAAGGCAGTCCCGTTGGGGGCGTAGCCAACTCGGGCGCCCATGTGCTTGGCGGCGCCTGCTCGGACCGAGTACTTGGCGGTGCTCTCGCCGGGCTCGGCGATGTCGAGCTCGGCGTACGGTCCCAACCTGGGACTTGATCGCCTGGGTGCCGCGGCGGTGGTGTCCTTTATCTTTAGAGTCCCCGTCATGGCACGCAGCGTCATGGCCCCCTCGCCCCGATACAGAACAGGCTTCTTCCCCGCTCTCTCGGAGTCGGGTTGGGCAGCAGGGGGGCTTCGCGGCCTCTTCTTCGATTTGACGGCTGACAACAGGCGGGAGTCCTCATCAAAATCCTCGTACTCCTACAGAAGATTCAATCACATATATCACATAACGCTGGGCGAACGCAGATACAAGTCCACAAGCATTCAGCACAGAAGGAAGACAAAACTCACCTTGGGGCGGGGCTGAATGAAGCTGTAAGCCGCAGTCCAGCACTTCTTGTCTTCGGTCTCGACCACCCCATTGGAGAAGTAGCCGAACAAGGTTTCAGTCACTTTCTGCTCATTGGCTGACTCGTTGCTTACTCGGTCAAGATCATTCTTGCCCTGGTAGTCCCAGCCAAACGAGTTGTTCAGTCTCAGCGGCTGGATGCGCCAAGTCAGGAAACGCCGGGCCACCCAAGGCCCGGTCAGGCCGCCTTCCTTGAGCTTGTCTAATCTCACCAGCAGCTGATGTACTTAGCCCATTTCCTCGAAGGTCGGATCCGATGACCAATTTGGGGAAACTACCGGCAGCTTGCCGGTGAATGGACGCAAGAAGGGTGTCAGATCCGCGCAATAGAACCACTCCTTGTGCCACCCTTTCAAGGAAGATTTCAAGGGGAGATCAAGATATGTTTTCTTCCCGTCACTCCTCAACTGGAGACCAGCCCCCCAATCACATTGATGTTATTTTTGGAGGGCTGGGGTTTAATGTGGAACAGATGCCTGAAGAAATTAAAATAGGGCTCCACACCCAAAAAGCACTCACAAAGAGTAACAAATATGGAGATCTGAAGAACTGAGTTGGGATTCAAGTTCACCAACTCCAGCTTATAGAAGTCAAGGATGTGGCGGAAGAACGCAGAAGAGGGAAGGGACAAACCCCGATCGAAAAAAGAGGCGAAAACTACAGTTTCGCCGGGTTGGGGATTTGGGACCGACTCACCCTTAGCCGGCCGCCAATGAATCACCTCCTGACTTGGCAACCTCAATTCTTTCTCCAGCAGCTTCAGTTTCACCCTGCCACAATCCGAAGTCGGCTAGGCTATACCCGGCGCACCCGTGAGATCCGAAGCTTTCGACATGGTTGGGGGCAGAGAGATTTGGGGGAAAAGCGATTGAAGGCTTGGAACAGATGAAGAGGACTCAAATCGCCCGAGTTCGAGCAGGGAACAGCAGCAGTAGCTAACCCTAGCCGAGCGGGAGGTGGAAAGTTGGGCGCGGAGGCGGAAGACGAAGCGATTGGCTAATTTGGGGAAGATGAAGGAATCTTTTTCTCTCTCCCCGCTTTTTATAGAGCTGATACCGACTAACGGGCTTAGGCCACACAGTTGGTACCAGGCCATCAAGACATGAGTTCCTACAGTAGCATGCTCCATGTGGGCCGCCCGCAGGCTGAGTTGAAATTATAGCGCTAGTGCTACCAACAGGAGCCGATGAGGTAAACAGATATGCTTCATGAGAGCCTTATTGCTAAACATATATGTTTGGGTATCTGGTTTATCCACTAGGTCTCAAGGATATATCCTTACAAGGATCACAAGCCGGTCTTCATTAAAATTGGGGATGCAGGTATCTTTCTCGAGTACACCTGACCACGCCGTGGATTTATCTTCATAAAGTGGTACTTGGCCTACACGCGTGGCCATCAGTTGCCATGAGCAACATTATTCCAGCCAACATGACGCTGAAGAGTTTAACTTTCGAGTAGTGCACTACTCGGGAGAGACTATAAATTTCTCATTCCCGCTGACATGATGCAGAGGAGTCTAACTCCTGGGTGGGACGCCACTCGGGAAAGACTATAACACTCTTTTTCCAGCTGACATGAAGCTGAAGAGTCCTGTATACGAGTAGCATCCTACTCGGCAAGACTATAAACACATATTCCGACTGACATGAAGTCGAAGAGTCCTATATACGAGTAGTATCCTACTCGGTAAGACTATAAATTATATTCCAGTTGACACGATACCGAAGAGTCTCATATACCAGTAGTATACTACTCGGGAAAGACTACCAGGTTAAAGATCTTTCACTTTATGTTTAATTGTCTTCACAATTAAGCACAAAGTCGGGGGCCACACCTAATAGGTGCGCCTATTCAGCGCACACTATTCATATATCTACATGAAGCCCTTCATAGCCTCGCTGCCAGCTGACATGAAGCAGGACTCGGGAAGAAGACGCACTCAGACAAAGTGTACTCGGGAGCAATGCACTCGGGTGATCTTCACCGTAGAGGACGAGCACTCGGCATCAGCTGTGACTCAACTATGAAGGTCTCAGGGGCTACTGTGGAGGCCATGGGCCCCGGGTACCTCAACACCAGCATATGGGCCACTCGGATAGAGGATGGGCCGAACCATGCAGTTAGGATAAGACAGCACCCGGCATACCTTGCCTTGTACAATAAGAAAAGCATAGTCTTAGTCAGATAAGTTTCTATCTCTAAAAAGAAAATCCCTTGGCCGTATCCGGCTGGGATCCTTATCCTGTACCCCTGCCCTCCCAGTATATAAGGGGAGGCAAGGCGCCCCTATGAGGGCAAAAGATCATTGATCGAAAAACACCTCAAAGGAATACCACCTCAACTGGACGTAGGGTATTACCTCACCTCAAAGGCCTGAACCAGTATAAAATTCTCCTGTGTTCCTTTGCAGTCCATTGGATTTCCCATCACCGAGTAGCCCCATAGTAATATTGCCGGTGTAAAACATCAACAAAACCAAGCCGACTCCGCACCAGTCGGCCTACTCAACGCTGCAGCAATCTCCGGTGACATGCTGCGGTGATCTCCAAGAAGCTCGAATCCAGGGACAACTCTTTCTTTCGGCGTTCGACTCGAACTCATCCTCGAGCCAACCGAGATCGGGCTAAGAGAGGAGGAGATCGTCAATCTCCCGTTTGGACTCGGCAATGCCGCAGATAGTTTTAATCTAACACCGTTGCGGCAAACCTGATCCCTGGAATCCAACTCGGGTACGCCTAGAGCCACTTGAGATTGTTCTAGGGAGGTCGGAGTTGTAGTTACCCCCTCAACTACTTCAACTCTAACTCTCAGTTGGACAGCAGTTCGGCAAGCTTCTCCCCACCATGTGAAGTCTTCACATCGAAGGGCTCAACTCCTACTCAGAAGGCACGCCGACTACAAAATCAACAAGAGGAGGCCCGTCGACTGCGTGAACAACAGGAGGAAGAAGCAAGATGCTTGCAAGCCATGTGTGATGCTCGTAACGACAATCTTCGCAAGGCTGGGCAGACTGCTCAACAAGAGATCCTCCAAACCCGAGTCGGCGACCACGACGTCTTCGTGACTCCACAACAGAACGTCGTGGCCACTGCCACGCTACTCGACACTATGCAATTCAGGCCCGACCACCAGGCCACCCCGACTATCACAAGGATTAAAGCAATGATTACTGCTGCAGCATGTCAGCAACATCAACAGTCAGGAGATACATTAATACCGTCCAATAGGACAGCATCGGATACGGCAATCTCATCTGCCTCAGGACAGTGCCGCGTAGTTGGCTCTAGTTAGCCTCACTCGGAATCACGCCCTACGTCACTCGGCCATCAGAATAACAATCAACAGTGACACCATCAGGATGATCACCGGGACAACAGGGACACCCGAGGACGACTACGGCGTGATCTTCATGTCGAGAACCACAAGGAAGATGAGCGACTTTGATTGAAAGATGAGCACGGGCGCTTCGGCCTCCACCACAAGCGATTTCATCACCGCAGTCGGAGTCGTAGCCCTCACGCGGATGAAGGAGTACCGGCGTTCACCCACGAGTTACAACAAGTCGACTGGTCATCTGGCTTCAAGCTGATTAGAATTGAAAAGTACAATGGGAAGACCAACCCGAAATCCTGGCTCACAATCTACACCCTGGCGATTCGAGCGGCCAGAGGAGATCACAAGGCCATGGCTAATTACCTCCCGGTTGCCCTAGCTGACTCAACGAGGACATCACTAACAGGACTTCCCAGGTGGTCAATCGGCTCCAGGGAGAACTCCAAGAACGCTTCATTGCGAATTTCCAAGGAACATACGAGAGACCATCTTCCGAGTACGATTTGTATCAATGCCATCAGAGGAAGAACGAGTCACTCCGCGACTTCATCAAGAGGTTTTCTGAGAAAAGGAACTCGATTCTAAACATCAAGGACAAGGTCGTCATCACGTCTTCTATAAGGGAGTCAAAGACACCCCGTTCATTGCGAAGTTCACTCGGAAGCCTCCAACTTCTGTCAAAGCTTTATTTGACATGGCCAACAAATAAGCCGACTCGGCCGATGTGTTGCTGAGGCCCTGGATGACAAGGAGCCCCAACAGAAGGACAAGAAAGACACCGACGATGCAGCACAAACCAAGTCTAGCAACCGCAAACGTAAGTCGGACAACGTCGTAGCTACCGTGGAGCGTAGTCGGCCGCGACCCCAAGGATGGACGAGTACCAAAAATCTTCTCCCCGTAAATATCTTCTTCCAGAAGCCTCCATGGTCAAACCTCGCCGCGCCCATCCCCACTTTTCTCCCCTCCGGCCGAGACGGCCTCCCTGCCTCCCGCATCGCCCTCTGTCTCCTCTCTGTCTCCCTCCTTCGTCTCTCGCGGCAGCACGAGGTAGCCCGGTGACGCTAGCCACAGTACTCAACCCGAGCTCGGCACGGATGACGCCATCCACAGTGCTCGCCGTGGCACCTCGGTCAAAAGCTGTCTCCCCGTTCTGTCCCATCACTGCCCCATCTTTTCCCCGCCGCTCCATTTCTTCCCTCAGCCGCGTGAATGACGCAGGCCACAGCGCCGCGCCATTGATGCGCCTCAACAGCTGAGCTCGACCTTATCCCGTGCTCCCATCACCCTTATCCGCTACCTGATAGCTCCCGAGCTCCCCTATAAATAGGAGCACCCCCGTCCACCATTCCGGTCGCCAAGCCGAACACCAAGCTAGCTCGCCACCGATAACGGTTCTCGCGCGTACTGACGAGCTCGAACCGAGCTCTGTGAACCGCCGCCGCCGCCGTAATTCATCCCAGTGAGTGCCTCTTCTCTTCTATCCCCTCCCTTCTCCTCCTCCCCTAGAACCCGGCATCCAAACCACCCCCTCCCGAATCACCGCCGGCGCCTGCATTCCGCCGCCGCCGAGCGCCATCTTCTCTCCCCGCCGCCCTCTGTTCCTCGCCACCGGTCGCCATACCGACCTCCCCCTGTCAATCCGAGCCACCCACTGCATTTCCTTTCTCCTCCGCTCCCCGCCGGTGTGCCTCGCCGCCGCTAGCTCGCCACCGCTCGCTGGTCGATGCCGCGCGCCGCCGGCCGTCGATCTCTTCCCCGGCCTCTCTCTCTGTCTCTCTCTCTGTGTCTCTGCCCGGTGGCCCCGCCCCTCCTCTCTCCCAGCCACCTAGCCCCTCTGATCCGTGGGCCCGCACAAATAAATGACAAGTGGGCCCATACCAAATAAAGTCCACAGTGACTATCACTCCCTCCCATTACTGACAGTGGGTCCCCTTTATAAATTCCATGCACAGTACCTCCCTCCTCTCTCTCCCTATATCACTGCATGTGGGCCCATTTAAAAAAACCAATGACATGTAGGCCCATATTCTTTCCTCTCTCTTCCTATGCCATGTGGGCCCCTTCCATCCAACTCTTTCTCTTCCCCCTATGCCATGTGGACCCCCTGACTTGTGAGCCCCACCTGTCAAAATAATTCTTTTCCAAACAATTCAATTAAACCCTTCTCTTTTCCCAGAAAAATCCCTAAAACTTCCAAAATCCATATCTTCCAAACCGTAACTCCGATTGAGCTCATTCAAGTCTCTAAATTTTTCTAAAATGGGATCTACCTCATGGCACTATTAGTTATTAATAATAGTATGTTATTTCTAGGGTTTTGTGTGTTTTTATCTCGTTTCGCGTGTAGTCGACACGTCGGAAGTTCTTCGGACATCGGATTTTCGCAAGGATTCGAAGACGAAGTCTGAGGCAAGTCACTCCTTGACCATATTGCTCCTAAATTTAAAATGTTTTGCTTGCAAAATTGCACTGCTAGCGTGCACGATAAATTGACCGGCCTCGGTTTGCGTGTCGAACCGACGGACCAGCCTAGTAGTTACATAAACCCTGTAGGTCTTTGATATCCTATCCCCTGTCGCTCCACCTCGTGGTACCTCGGTAACCGTGCTCTCTGAGCATGGATTCCAATGATTCCACTCGTAACACAATTGTTTGTCGATCTGGGAAAATTTGGGATTCCAAATGGTTTTAAAAACCCGACATGAGATGTCGGCGAGTTTGCGAAACAAAATTTATTTGCGAAAGTTTCCGCGGTGCAAAGTGATCGCCTGTGTGGTGGCACTTCGTATTCGCATATAAGGACCGATTCCTTGGGGAATTCCATCCGAGCATCTCACAGTGTGACCACACGGGTAGTATGGGACACCCCTGGCTGAGTAATCAGTGTTCTCAGGATGGTTCGGTTGCTAATAAATGTGGGACTGGCTGGGTGCCAAGAGGGCGATATACCCCCGTCCCTGAGTACAGGAAAGTGAGTTCCTGGTACTTGGTTGAGTGTGAGCACCCATTTATAGGGCAACGTGCTATCCTGGAAAGGCTTTGGAAAGGCCTTGTCGCGAACCTCCCTGCTTGGCCAGCGAGGGAGTAAGCTCGTGTCGTGTAGGTAAAGCGTGCAATCTTTGCAAAGATCAAATGACCTGTTCGAACAGCCACGCCCACGGTTACGGGCAATGTGAGGTGATTCCTCTAGCGTAGATTTGTTTGCAAGTGTTTGCGAAAAAGATTTGTGGTATGGGAACCGTTACCAGAATCGGCCTTGGTGGCTAATGGATGACCTGAGTGGTCTGAAACGGGGCTGTGTGATCCGGGATGTCGAATGGCATCATAGACTAGGCTTCCTGTGTGGGGGCAGTATATGAGATGAGATGAGTTTGTGAATGGCTCGAGGAGCCGCTGAGCTAAGATGAGATATGAGATGAAGTCCTGGATAGGACGAAAGTGAAAAATGAGAATACGTCCTTAGTGGGCGAAATTGAAATAAAGTAATAGATATTGATACCGTGGAAAGCTGCTTGTAGGTAGATCCACTGAGCCGCTGTCATGATCCGACAGGCAGTATAAGAATACTTGAGATTAATTAAAATTTGGTTCGTCCGCTTGAGTTGTTGAAAAGCAATTCGCGAACAGGATCAAGGCGAGAGCCTCCTTCCAGTCACATTGAGACAACCCACACTTAGGTTTTTGAAAGTGTTTTCAAATTGAAATGGTTTGCGAAATAAACCCCAGCCTATTCTTTGATAGCCTGCATATCTCACATTTTCTGTGACTTGCTGAGTACGTAAGTACTCAATCCATCTCTTTTCCCCTCCTTCAGGAAGAGTGAAGTGGAAGTGAAGATTAGGGTTTCCTTCCTAGTCCCAAGCCGTTGCTTGTGGATTGGGTTCTCGCTGCGCTGTCGTTCCGCTGCTGCTGTTCTGGTTGCCGGTTGCTGCTCGGGGCTTGCCCGAAGTCGCAACTTATAAAGGTATAATATATATTTATTTATTTAGCTAGTTGCTGTGGTACATCTCCGTTGACCGTGGGTACCAGCTTGGTTTCCTGGGACTGGTACCGCATCGCGGTTCGTGGGAGTTGGTTCACGCCAATCTCCTGCGGGGCGCTTCCTCTCTGGTGTCACCGTATAGGGTACCAGGAAGGGGGCGCCACACTCATCCAGGGCGTTACCCACTCATCCTGGACCCGGTCATTAGGAGTATCAAGCTGAAGAAGATTCTCATCGATAGAAGAAGCACTCTCAACATATTGTTTGCCAAAACGCTCGACGAGATGAAGATTTCTCGATCCGAGCTACGGCCGAGTACAGCGCCCTTTCATGGGGTAATCCCCGGCCTCTCTTCTACTCCACTTAGACAGATCACTCTGCCAGTCACCTTTGGCACGCGGGAGAATTTCCACACCGAGAATATCTGCTTCGAGGTTGCCGACTTCGAGACCGCGTATCACGCCATACTCGGACGGCCTGCACTAGCCAGGTTCATGGCAGTGCCCCATTATACATACATGATGTTCAAGATGCCAGGACCAGCAGGAGTACTTTCCCTGCGCAGTGATGTCAAGCAAGCCTTCATCTGCGACAAGGAGAGTTGCGAGCTGGCCCAATCCTAAGAAGCGGCAGTCGGGCAGAACAACATCCGACTAGCCGCAACATCTACAAACGAGGACGACCAAGTTTTGATGAGAAAAGCAGTCAAATCGGAAATTTTAGCGGATTCACAAACAAAAAAGATCCCCCTGGACCCTTCCGACCCCACCAAGACTACGCTTGTCGAGACCGGACTCGACCCCAAATAGGAAGACGAGCTCGTCACCTTCCTCCAGCCGAACAGGGACATATTTGCTTGGAAACCTTTCGACATGCCTGGTGTACCAAAGATGCTCTTAAGTAAAAATCAAAAAAGAGGGAGATTGGCCGCCTTACTACGGTAACCTTATTTCCTGGATGATGCTCTTGAGTAAAATCGGAGAAGAGGGAGATAGGCCGCCTTACTGCGGTAACCTTATTTCCTGGATAGAAGATCGGAGAAGAGGGAGATAGGCTGCCTTACTACGACAGCCTTATTTCCTGGATAGAAGATCTGCCGAATGTGGATAAAGAATACCGAGGGGTGAGTATCTGGTGATAAGAAATCACCCCACATTTCTCAGTTCAGCAAAAATAAGAAGTTGTATGGGAGAGTTCTATATCTTCTATAAGACTCTCAGTCCAAGTGAAAGGTGGCACCTATTAACCGTTCCTCTAGATGAATATCTCACTAATTTCTATTGGAAAGAAAGATCGGGTCAGCGCCCAACTGATTTTTGAGTAGAAATCCTACATAGTCCCAGCGAAGACAGATTATAACATCTTTCCTTTCACGAGTACTTACTTGGTGATATTTACACGCCATTTCATTGTTCACGGTCCTGAAGCTGCAGTATTAGCGAGTTTCTTGTAATTATTTAATTTTCTTATTGGTTAAATTGGTTGAATTGCTTATATATTTCTTGCAGGTATTTAATTCCCTATTGGGTGCTTCATTGGAGGAACATGAGCTCATAATTGCCTGTTACTTCGAAGTATTTTTACCTGAATTTCTTGAAAAAATTTTCTCCATCGTACTGATTATAAAATGTGAGTATTTTTCTTTTAGAAACAATAGGTTTGTTAATAAATTCTGTTTATTCAAATAATTGTTTCAGGCTCGCGGAGCTTATTGAGACTTATGTCTGTGGAAGTTCTCTCGCTATGAGGGCGTACTGATTATTATGTGGTGTTTGAAGTGGAGCCGCACGTAAAACAAAGAACATCATTAGCACGTGATTAATTAAGTATTAACTATTAAAAACTTAAAAAATGAATCTATTTGATTTTTTAAGATACTTTCATATAGAAATTTTTTATAAAAAACGCACCGTTTAGTAGTTTGGGAGCGTGCTCATAAAAAATGAGAAAATAAGCTGGGGGAGATAAGCCGTGCCAAATGGGGTCAGTAGTAGGAAGAAGGTAGGAAGGGTGGATAATGCTGGTATTTTGCTTAGTATTTTTTCCTCTCTTTTCTGTTTGTCTAATTGATTTCATCTGAGAATAATTCTAGTGGTCTTAGCCTATATAATCAAAAGTGTGTTAAATTTTCTGAGTGATGCTATTTGTATTCAATTCTGTGCTATGAGTACTGTATTGAAACTTATTGCAGACTGCTGATCTCATTAGGCCAAAAGCTGAACTTGCAAAGCAATGAAATTGTATATCTGGTGCCTCCTGCCTGAATGATTTTTTTTTTTTGCTGAATCACCGTTTTTTCCGGTTTTACATCTGAAGTTAAAATACAATATTTGTCCTTTCAGGATTTGTTTCCTTAAATATGCTATCATTTCTTCAGAAATTTTGATAATAGTTGCTGGAATTACATGGCTAACATAGTGGGATTTCTGTGTACTTGTTACGTTGCATATCATTGTTCCTTGAATTAGACAGTTCAGGTGGCCGGGTTACAATTTTTTATCTAAAACATTACTGAAACCATAATCATGTTCTTTACTTTATAAGATATACTACCAGTTATTTTTCAAGATCTGTGTTCACGATAACAATTATTTCCATCTGATTTCTAATTTTATGCTATTCCATACCTTGCAGGTCTTTGTTGTGAATGAACGAGATTCATTTCTAACTGATGATTTATGAGTCTACTAGTAGTCGTGTATGTGCAACGCACGTATTGACTCAATATGAATTAAAACAAACATACTACCCGCAACTAATATGAATTAAACTTGACATATCACAAAATCATATTATTCGTGGTAGTATAGGCCATGATTCAAATTGGACTCTGGATTGATTTTTTTTCCAAAAAATGGTTTAATATTTTAATGAAAATTGAAAGTCGTGATCCTTATTCTTTGAAAGCTTACTGGACCTGCTTATTGCCTCCAGATGATTCAAGCAAACGGAAAAATTAACTGTACCTGATATAAGAATGGCATATGTGCAAATCTGTGGTATATGTGCAAATCTGTCCTCTAATTAATTGTACCTGATATTTTTAATGAGACTTCTTGTTCCTCAGGCTATCAGCTGAGAATGTAAAAGCTGGCTATTTGCCTCCATAGAGATGCTTCAGTCCTGTCCTAGACACACCTTGGTACCCTGATCATTCTCTATGGTCTCCTGAAAACAATCTGGTATGTTGAAAACAATCTATTTTTGCAGTTACCGCCGGTTTTCACCCAAAAACTGAATAAAATTTGGAAACCAAAATTTGCATCAAACAAAAATAAAGTAAGTCACTGTACGTGCATGTAGAATCTTGAAATAATAAAACTAAGGTATATGTGAATTTTAGTTGAATAATGGAGTCAAAGAAAACTGTATTCTTGATTTCCAAGTAAGATTGCATTCATCAACCAAACAACTGAAACAAACAATCTTGATGTGCAAGTGCTTAATAGTTATATCTAAACTCAATTTACTTTTAGAAGAAGATAACTATTGTAAAATGATCTTTTTTTTCCTTTCAGGTGTACTCTCGGTTAGTTAGTTCAGATCCCACTGAGATGAAGTCAGAGAACAAGTCTCGTGTCCACCTGGAAGTATTTTACCCCCTCAGGCCTTGTTCGTTTGGGCCGCGATCGGGCGGGATTGCAGCCCAATCCCTGTGGGACAGCCCGGCCGGGACCATTTTCCCTCCATGGCCTGTGGACATGTTCGGATGAGGCCGGGGTGGGGAAAATCCCAGCCCAATCCACGCCTATCCCGGGGGGAGAGAAAACTCGTCTTGGAGGCGTGTTTTTTTCTCTCTCTCGCTCTCGCTTGCGTCGTCCTCCTCGACAGGCAGCGGCGCCTCACTCTCCTCTCCAACTGCGCCGCCACCGCTCTCCCTCACATCTCCTCGTCATATCGACGCGGATCTTGGAGCTCATCGTCACCCTATCATCCCTAGCTTGCAGTGCTACAGTTTAATCTCCCACCCCCCCCCCCCCTCAGTTCTCCTTCCATCGTTTGATTTAGAGTTTCGTCCTCACCCATTTTTCTCCAAGATTCTTGCTGCCGAGGGATAGGGGGAGAGAACAAGAGTTCTTCCTAGGTTCCAATCAGCGAGAGGGAGGAAGAGAGCGGAAGGGGGGAACTCCACTAAGTCGTAGTGCTTTGATTCAAAGAGGGAGGTATGTATCCACAAATGTTCCTGCATTTCTTGCAATTGTCGTCTTTGAAATTGTTGCTTCTTTACCCCTCTGTTTAAATCTGCAAAAGAAATATACCTTGGTTATTTTGGCTTCATGTTTCCTGCATTGCATTTAGGTCTTCAAAATTTTTATGCAATAGTTTGTGCTGCTTGGTGCCTGGTACAAGTTCCACCTTTGCCTCTAGGTATTATGGTACAAGGAATTGGTCAGGAACTGGACTAAACAAAAATGCTATTTTTCACTGGTAACAACCAGGCAGCTTGTTATGGTAGCCAGGTTCTTTTAGAAAGAAGAATCTGAGGATGTTATAGCTTACAAATAATGCATATATCCTTAGTTTTTTTTCAAAGGTTGAGCATTGAACCTATATTTTGGTAACGTAGTGCTGCAGTTTGTTTATAGATTCTATTTACTGCCATGAATTTCCATTGCTTATACATTATGGTAATATGTATAGGTACCAGTAATCTGGACTAGTTTTTCTCCATTTTATAGTGAATCTCATAGTATTGATTCCTATAAATAGGTAAAGAGAATATATGTGCCACTACCTGATCCAAATGTTTGGAGATTACTTCTGAAAATTCAGCTCAAAGGACAGTCATTCAAATTGTCCAGTTAAGTAACTGCTTTTAGGTTTTAACACATGTTCTTTCCAGTTGTTTAAGGCCTTCATTCCTTTGGATTGCAACTCTACAAGTATTCGTTCTTTCACAGAAGTCCATTATCTGATTTTTGAACAAGTATTTCAGAAATACTTAGCTACATTGTTTTAGGGACAAGTTATTTGCTTCTAGGACTAGCCTTACAAAATATTGTCACTGCAAATATATCATTGAAATCCTAGGTTTTATCTCTAAAATATTGTCACTACAAATCTCTGAATTTATTTTCTTACTGGTTGGGCATAGACATCGATTGTAGTATGCTAGTATATAAAATGGCACAAGCCACTGTACTAGGAAGGGGGTTTCTTCTAGTTTCCATGTACCATTTTCTTGTAGTCAGGTTGTAGTATGGAGGGGTTTCTTCTATTATTTCTCTTGTTACATGCTTTTTTCATAATCATGTTTCTTTACCTTGGTTCAGCTATGTGGTAACCTATTCAACTATGTAGTTCCAAAAGAAATTTTCCTTCTAAGAAAGTAGAAAAGCTATGTGGTAACCTGTTTGCACTTCATAGCTGCTGTGATGGGTTGTGGTGTATTATGGTTTCATGTTGCGGCTATAATAAACAGATTTGTATCTACTGTCCACTTCTAAGATATGCATTTCACATGTTTATATTAACAAGATTTGCTCCTTGTAGTGATCAAACTGAATGCCACTGTTGTTTCATTAATTTTCTTATGTGAATTTTTTTTGTGACAGTTATCTTGATACAAGTCTGAAGGAGAGCTGAGAACTGCATT
Source organism: Oryza meyeriana var. granulata (assembly GCA_003991445.1). Classification (NCBI taxonomy): domain Eukaryota; kingdom Viridiplantae; phylum Streptophyta; class Magnoliopsida; order Poales; family Poaceae; genus Oryza; species Oryza meyeriana. The sequence continues at coordinate 29,328 of RYFJ01004400.1, forward strand.
ATGTGTTTAACAACATCCTCTTGATTAAGTTTCACTAGCTTTCAGAGATTCAGCAAAGCTTACTATGATGCTAATGGAATTATGCTTATGTCTTTGAAGCTAATTCTTCCAAAATCATGTTGAGCACCTCATTTTAGAATTTTGTAGTGGATGTATTGTTGCCATCGATCAGAGCTAATATTGTCTTATACTCTCATCGCATTAGGATTATGTTGTCAGGTTGTATTAGAATCTGTAACCCTTTACTCCTGTTACATTTGAGCTCTTTTTCTGTTCCAAAAGTTATATTAGAATTCAGAACTATGGTCACTTGGTAATTCTGAGTTGTGAATGGAGGTTGGTGAGGTCCCGGAAGAATTATCTTGTATTGCATCGGATCTCCTGCAATGCATTATCGGATTTTTCTTTTTATTAACAAGCCTTCTTAATTTTGGTGTGCTATGTATGTATGATTTTACTCCTGCAATGCATTATCAAATTTTTTTCCCTTTAATTTTTGGATTATTTTCATTATTTTCTGCCATCCCTAAATTCAACATGAAGTAAGCCCTGTCATTCTCTGTGGTTTCTAGCTTGCATCCGAACAAACAAATGATTGGAGGGGATTAAACCCCATGGTGGGAGGGGGTTGGGTGGGTGGGAGGGGATCAACCCAATCCCTATGTGGTTCAATTTTCCTTTGGATAAATTTCCACTACTACTGAACAAGAACTCAAGAATTTCAACACGGTGTCTATGAAGGAGCTCACACGTAACAAGACAGGGCTAGTTGTTGAAGAAGCTCAGCTCATTGGCAGAGGGAAAGAGAAAGAGAAGTTATTAAACTTTCTAATTGCAGCCCCTATCGACAAGTGATCTCAGTGTGGGAAATGGGTGGCATTGGGAAAACCACTCTAATTGTAGCCCCTATCTACACTTGGAGTGACAAGACATGACTTGAGCATAATGGCACCCAAAGAGTTTGGTGAAAAGTTGATCCAAGACTTAACTAGGAAGAAGTACCTTATTGTTCTTGATGATTTATCATCTCCTGTTGAGTGGAATTTGATAATAAGAAGCTTGCCTAGAAACAACATGCACAATATTGAAGACCTTACAGATGAAGATGCTCTCGAGTTGTTCTTCAGTAAGGTATCTCTCTCCTCCTCTCCCTTTCTTCTCCCACACTTCAAGCAACCGTATATTTTTTCCCTTTTTAATTTCATGTTTTGTGCTCCTTTATAACACTAGACAAACACCATCCCATGCATCTAAACATATAACAAATTGTAAACAATATTATTGAGTTGAAAAGAATTTGCAGCAATGCTGATCAAATTGAGATATACTCCATCCATCTTTATAGGGCGTGATTTGAGTTGGCAAGGTATTCACAATTAGGCTTCTGACCATCAATTTCTTGTACAATATTATTAATAACTACTAAACCAATGCCATAAGAAAGCACTTTGATATGAACCTATCAGTATTGTCTTTGTACACTGAATTCTCTTTATGTGTATATAATCTAACTTAGTGTTGGTCAAAATTTATAGTTTTGTGTTTTGAAATATGTTTGCGCCTCATAGAACTGGATAGATGGAATATGTAATTATGTTTAGTAGCTTGAAATATGTGTCGTAATATTTTGAAAGTAGAGAAAGTTAATATTAAATTCTTAAAATTAAATTCATGTTATATAATTATATTTCAATTTATGTAAATTTTGTAAGCAAAATTTTTGTGCAGAATACCATGACCTTTCAACCTGTACATGCGAATCTCAACTATATATTGCATTTCACTTTTTTTTTAAATTAGATTCATAAGGACCAACATTACAATCTTTACTTAGGACTACAACATGTCTAACATTTCCCAATGGTTATTAATATTTATCCAACGTTTTCATCCTTTTGTGATATTTTTTAAGTATCCTTTAGGAATAGCTCCGCTGTCACATGTTTGACACAGTTTATTTTTTTGTTCACCAAGATCGGTATTGCATAAGAAATATCATGAGTACATTATAAAATATTAAAGGAGCACAATTATCGTCATGCATTTACAAATTATAAATTTCAGAAAGTATACAGATTCAAAACTTAACATAAAAAATTCGGATTTTTTTCACATATTTGTATAACTCAATTGTTGATCCAAATTCTGGTTATTTTATGTATTTATTAAGCAAAGTTGTAGTTGTTCAATGACTCTAAATAATTATCCTTGAGTTATAAGTTATTTACCGATTTTCTCAATTAATGTTATTATCAATTTCATTTTATTTATTACTAAGTATCTGACATTTTAAAAATTGCATTCACATTGACTGATTTTTCCTAAAATATCTTCACTCACCGGTAGTATGTCTTAGTTTTATGTGACGTAACAATAAAGTTTGCTTAGTTTTGCTGCAATTTTGGAATTCTGCAATCTATACATACAGTTCCAAATCTATTTATCAAGTTTATATTCATCTTCTATTGATGGTTTTTAAATATATTTTTTTCGTTTCTCTTATAATTGGAATATTTCGTTCAGAATTTTTTGAAAATTTTAAATTTTCATTCAATATGCACTGCTCCAGTACAGTACATAAAGAGCATGGAAATTTCTGTCAGCCAAAAAAAGGAAGTTATGTATTTTCCTATGGGTCTTGTTAGAAGTTGGATTGGTCAAATGTCCGGATTGGGGCTATTTGTAAATAACACCACGTCTAAATTCTAACCAAATGTCTGCATACGTGATATTATTTTAGGTGGGGTCCTTGGTTGTTGAAATTTAGAATTCTACTTAAATTTTTCGAAAGGAATTTTCTGACAAGTGATTTTTTATTTACAGCTGGGATCTGATTAAAAAATATTGAAAAATAGTCCACAAGACCCCAAATTATCACAGAATGAAGAAAGTTTAGTGACCATATTAGTGCAGAATTAGATAGCAACCCAAATCTCGAAATGATAAAGAAAATACTTATCTCAAGCTACGAGGGAATTTATCTTACCAACTTAAGTCTTGCTTTTTGTATCTATCGATTTTCCCTGAAGACCACAACATCAGGCATGGACGGTTATTGAGGCGGTGGATTGCGGAGGGTTACTCAAGGGCAACGAGAAACAAGAATGCTGATAAAGAGGCGGAGGAACAGTTTATGATACTTCTCAAAAAGAGCATGATCCAACAATCAAGAACGATAACTAGTAACAGCAGGAAGACAGGTTTCTGCCAGGTCCATGATCTCATGCGCGAAATCGGCGTCTCAAAGTCTGAAGAAGAAGGTATTGTTCTTGATGATCACAGCACCTCACGCTCAAAAGATAAAGTGCACCACCTTGTTATGAGTAGGGGTGCAATCTGAACAAATAATATCCGTTCCACCGACCGTCCGAGGAGGGTTGGATACTAATTCGGATATACTTTTCGGATATCCGGATTTTTTTCGGATATCGGATACGAATACGGATATTTTTTTTCGGATACCGGATACAAATATAGTTTAGGTAGTATCCGTCGGATACCGGATATCCGACATATTTATCGGATAGTATCCGGATAGTATCCGCAATAGTATCCGATCTAACATCCTAACTTCCGCGGCCCAGGAACATTGAAGCCCACCGCGGCCCAGTAAATCCTAACCCTAGCCTTCCGTCTCCGGTCTCCCCCGCTTGCGCCGCAACCAGCAAAATTTCTCCATCGTGCGTGCGCGCGCGCTGAGCTCGCTGGCTCGTCGCATCGCTATTTCTCCCGCCGTCCCGCGTTTCGTCGCCGATTCACCGGCCGGAGGCACTACCCCTCAGCTCTCAACCCCTCACTGCTGGATGGAGCCGCCGTGAAGCCGTCCTCTCCTCGTTGCCTCATCCTCCTTGACGGCTGACAACTACCAAGGTGAGAAATCCCTACGAATTTGTTAGTTGACCCTTGTTACTTTGTTAGTTATCACTCTGAATCTGAAGTGGTCTACCATTAAATTCCCCGTGACCTCATAGGCTCATAGATCCTTGTGCTGTGTATTTTCTTTGTATTTGCTTGATTTAGGATGGCTACTGCAAGTGGGAGTGTATGTGCAAGCACAACAGCATCCCCCGCTGCTGGTGTTACACCCGTTGGCACGGGTCAATCGGCACCAAAGCCACAACAACCAGTCACTGGAGGTGGAAAAGGAGGTGCCGCAAATGTTGTGGTTATGTATCACGTATCATTAATTTGTTTATTTAAACATAATTTAGTTGGAATTTACACTTGTGGAGGGGTTAGATGATTAGAACATGTGAGATTTGTATAGATGTTGCTTTTACTCGATATCCGAATAAATATTCGTAACCGACATTGGCCGCATCCGACTTATTTCATATTCGATACGTATTTATTCGTATTCGTAACCGAGATAATCCATATTCGTATTTGTATCTGACACTATTCGTATCCGAATTCGAATCCAAAAAAAAATGTGGAAACAAATATGATATTAACAGTATCCGTTCGTATCCGATCCGATTGCACCCCTAGTTATGAGCCTAGCTTGGAGAAGAAAAAAGAAGAATGATATGCCAAATATAGTTGATGTGTCCCACATACCATCCGGTGTTTAGAGAGTGGAAATCTTTTTTCATTTCTAAGAAGATGAGGATGCTCTGGGTGCTTGATTTAGAAGATGCAAGAGGTCTGCAGGATCGTGACCTTGTGCCAATCGGGAAGCTTTGTCATCTGAAGTATCTGTCTCTACGAGGGTCTGAATATATTGAGAATCTTCCGCATTCATTTGGTAATCTGTCAAGCCTTGAGACCCTAGATATCAGAGACACATGAGTGACAATTACACGAGCAACATTTAGTAAGCTCCAAAAACTACAATTCCTTCATGGTGGTGCAACACCAGGTAATGAGTATGACATGAGAAGTTTTTTTTTTGAACGAACCGGCACTGGGTGTGTCCATTTCATTGAAGAAAGCAGGGGTAAACACTGTACAAGAGTTTAGAAAGGGAAAGAACGAAACATTTAGAGGCTGAACCTAGGGGATAATCTCAGAAAGTCGTTTCGCTCCGGCAAGGGCCCATGTCTTGACCTCTTCTTTTATTTTTGCCGCAAGTGCTAGCGTCGAGGCTGCTTTATGTTGGAAGACCCTCTGGTTTCTCTCCTTCCAAATCTCCCATGCCGTTAGGAGGATGAGGGTGCGGACACCCTTCTTCAGTAGCCCCTTACTTGTGGCCAGCATCATCCACCATTCCGGAACCGACGTGGTCGGCGTCCGCACATCTGGCGTCAGTTGGTCACAAGAGGTCCAGGCCGAGAGCGTTTGCCAAATTCTCCTTGTGTATCTGCAGTCTACCATCAGGTGGAAGGCTGTCTCAATGCTCTGGTAGCATAGCGGGTAGTTGCGGTTGTTCGGCCAACCTCGCGCCTCAAGCCTATCGGACGTCCATACTCTGTTTTGGATGATGAGCCAAGCGAACAACTTGCATTTTCTTGGCGCCCAAGGTTTCCAGACGATCAACTCATAGTTTGTTGTTGTGGAGCCAAAAAACTGCGCCTTGTAGGCGGATTCCGCTGTGTACTCCCCGTGTGCAGTGAGTTTCCACCTGATGGAGTCCGCGTTGCTAGCTTCAAGCTGTACTCCTTGAACCGCATCCCATAACGTCACCAACTGGTCGAGTAGTTGGACGGTCATACCTTCCTGGCCGGTGAGGTTTAGGTCTTGGATCCACGTCTCTCCCTGTATGGCCTGTTGTAGAGTCCTGCTCTTCTTTTTGGAGATTGCAAAAACCAGTGGAGCTAAGTCTTTTGGCCGATTTCCGTTCATCCAAGCCAAATCCCAGAATCGGGCCATGGCCTCGTCTCCTATCGCTAACGTAGTGGCCGCTGCGAAGAGGAGCCTGTCCCAGTCATCGCATGGAGTGTCCAGCCCTACCCATGCTTTTTCCAAGGCCTTCCACTCGTGCCAGAGCCATCGCACTCGTAGTGTCCTCGCAAAGTTCTCTAGGTTGAGTACCCCCAATCCTCCTAGGGAAGTCGGCAAGCATGTGCGAGTCCAATTGACCTTGCATTTTCCACCCGAGATATTGTCATGACCCGCCCAGAGGAACCATTTTTGCTGCTTGTCCATCATCTCTAGGGATTCCTTTGTTACTTTAAGCACTGTAAGCAGGTAGATTGATTGCGACGAGAGCACAGACTTGACTAGCATCGTACGAGCCGCTATTCCCATATTCCTTCCGTGCCATCTTGCAAGTCGGGCCGCCATTTTGTCAAAGAGGGGTTGGAGGTCCACCTTTCAGAGTCGACCAACAGCAAGAGGTAGGCCAAGGTATTTTAGGGGGAAAGCCGCTCTGGCTGCTGGTGTGTTCTCAAGCACGTCCTCTAGGTCTATGTTTCCACATCTGATTGGGGCTACTTGAGACTTTTGCAAATTAGTGCAGAGCCCGGTTGCTTGACCGAAATGCTCAAGTAAGCCGGTGAAAGCCTGCACGTCTTCTTTAATGGGATTGACGAAAACCGCTGCATCATCGGCATACATTGAAATTCTCAAGCGGGAGGATCTACCCCGCAGCTTGCTTAGGATCTTGAGATCTGTTGCTTTGTCGAGGAGCTGCTGCAAAGGGTCAATCGCAAGGATAAAGAGCATTGGAGAAAGTGGGTCTCCTTGTCGTAACAGGCGGACATGCTAGATTTTGCGCCCGGGGATGCCGTTGAGAAGAATCCTAGAAGAGGAAGTTGTGAGTAAAGCGGAGATCCAGTTGCGCCATTGTTGTGGAAAGCGCCTCTTCTGGAGTAGCCCTAGGAGGTAGTCCCAACGCATGGAGTCAAAGGCCTTTGAGATGTCGAGTTTAAAAAGGAGCATCGGCCGATTGGACCGATGGTATCTTCTCACCATGTTCCTGACAAATAGGAAGTTGTTGTGGATGCTTCTACCTCAGATGAAGGCGCTTTGGTTGACCGATATCAATTTTTGCATGGCTGATCTTAGCCTAATGGCCAGAAGCTTGGTGAAGATCTTCGTGATGCTGTGGATGAGGCTTATTGGTCGGTAGTTTGTAATCTTGTCAGCGCCCTCTTTTTTCGGGATGAGGGCTATGTTGGCCGAGGTGATGAGGTTGAGGTGGTTGCATCGCAAGTTGTAAATGGAAGAGAAGGCCGCGACTATGTCAGCTTTGACGATGTCCTAGCAGGTCTTTAAGAAGTTACCGGTAAAGCCGTCCGGCCCTGGGGCCTTAAACCAATAATCAAATCGGCATTATGCAAAACCTGCTTAAGAAAAAAGGGTGCTAACAAGAATGTGTTTGAATCACATGTTTGGAGCTTGGTCAATGGAAAGTTGAGAAATCTGGATCTATCTGGTGTTGCAACTCGAGGTATTGGGAAGTTGAGGTCCTTGCATACACTGGGTGTTGTCAACGTTGCAGGGGGGAATTCTATACTGAAGGACCTCGAGAAGCTCACGCAGTTGCTTAAGCTAGGAGTACTGGAATCAACAAGAAAAACTGTAAGGATCCATGCTCTGCTATTGTCAACCACGGTCATTTGCAAGCCTTGTTATTGCGGGCAGAGGGCCAACTTGGTATGGAAGGTTGTTTCGATGGTTTGTCCCCGCCTCCAGAAGCCCTTGAGAGCCTTAAATTGTATGGAAATCTGGTGACATTACCAGAATGGATTAAGCAGCTTGAAAATCTTCAGAAGCTGAGCCTTCGGAGCACCAATCTGGAGGCGAATGCCGCCATGCATGTACTAGGGAAACTACCAATGCTAGCCATCCTACGTCTCCAGGGCAAGGCGTGCAAGAGAGGAAAACTATGTTTCCGTCTCGTGAGTTTCACTAGTCTGACGGCACTGGAGCTTGTTTGGGGGGCCTCGAGTTAGGCAGTGTTCGGAACTGCCTATGAGAATGGCTTACTCGCTCGTTTTGTTAAGCACGCTTCAAAACTATTAAATGGTGTGTTATTTATTAAAATTTTCTATATGTATATATCTCTAAAAATTTAAATATATCTATTTTTCAAGTTTGTAATAATTAATACTTAATTAATCACATACTGATGATATGATCTGTTTTGCATACCGCCGTTAAACCACAAGCCATAACCCGTGCAATCTCAAGGAGCCACTCCTAACTTGAAGTGCTACGGGTTGACCATTGCTGGCACATAGATGATGTTGGGATCTCTGGGCTAAAAACTCTTGCAAGCCTACAGGCAGTTTCGCTGCAGGGTTATTATTACCCAGAATTCAAGGAATACTTGCAGGAGCAGCTAGGCATGAATAGGAAGAACCTAAACTAAAGACTGTCTAGTTATTATTAGTATGTCTATGTAAGGCACCGAATTGCCCCCTTTATAGATTTACTCCCTCCGTTATTCTTAATGCGTGTGACACTGAAGCTTTGTTTCAAAAATAAAATCATATCCTATGATTTCAAGCTGAATTTTTACCGCCTCCGTTCTCTTGACATTGTACCTGTACGAGTGTATGACCCTGTTTGGTACCAGCTCCGCATCTGAGATTTCTTGGAACTGGATATTCCTAGCTCCACAAATCCGTATGAATCATTTTGTTTCTCCAAATCCAATATAGATCTAGGATCTGGAGCTGTGCAACAGGCTTATTGTTAGTTTAAGCACTCCGTAGGCATCTGCTATTTTTCAAACAAACCTATTTCCGTGAGGACACTGCCAGTACTGAACTAAAACTTCACCGTCAGAGATCGGCGACGCCGGATTTCACGCCAAAGGTTCTGCATTCCTCCGGCCTCTTCATCACCTTCACACGCTTTGCCGTTCTGCTCGTCACTTAGCTCCGGTGACCTGCGCCGTCTCCTCGGCCTCCTTGGAGCTCCTGCGTGCAAGCAGAGCTATCAGTTTCATCGGAAATGGCAAATATTACAGAACCATGCAGGCATGTCAGGAAACAGAAATTGACGGCTAAAGCATACTTGTATGAGTAGATGAGGAGCCCAGCCACCGTGCCGGCGAAGGGCAACGAAAGTAGTCCAGTCGACCTGGCCATGAAGAGCAAAAAAAACACAGCTTTGATCAGTGCATTTCAGTAATCAAGAAAACCTGATACCTTCACCTATGTGTGTGTAGTGAAAGGGATGTGCAGAGTGCAGACCGTCTCATGGTAAGCAAAGATGCGGATCAGAACAGCCCACATGTGACCGATTACACGATAGTCAGTGACTAGCTTTCCAGTTCAGCATGTTGCCCCACATATCAATGCAACAGACAACTCGGCGATAAGCAATGGAACATAAATGATAGATGCGAGTCCATTGACACCATTTTTATCATGCAATTGCGAGGTTGTCATCTCTTTTTGAAATTAGTAGTCAAAGCAATTTCACCAGTAAAAAGCACAAACAAATGTGCATTACCTTCATACTGTAGGTACGGTGAGTAGAACAGAACATCGCTAATGCGAAATCCACCGAAAGAAGCACCTGAAAAAATAGTAGAAATGGTCATGCCAAGAAAACACTTAAATGGAATTCCCAATTGCGATTTGCCAACAGATATGAAAGGAGACCGAAGCAGGGTTTGCAATTTCAAATTCTTCTTTCCGAAATTACCTCGGATAGATTTGTGCATACCGAAATAGTAAACCCTGGACGAAGCAAGCAGAAAGATGGCCATCTGGGAATGGGTTCGGTTGGGTGATCACAACAGTGAACATTTATCATTATAAAAATGACTTTCGTAAGTTGCCCATGTATAAACGAAAACATTTTGCTGTTTGTTATATATCAAACAGAGGTTGAAGGGCTTAAATAAAGTGTCTGAATTTCATCATGGAACTACTACAGCTCACAACAAAGTTGGATGCCACAAAAATGTACAAAGCAGGAAGGAGGATGGGAACTTTTGCAAACCCAGCATATCCATTTGAAATTCGAATGAAGTTCTTTTCGCTCACAATATACTTCTAGTATAGACTATGTCAAGGACAAAACTATTAGGGCTGTAAAGTGTTTACATGATACGTACCAGCAGAATTACATGAACCGAACAAACAGAATATATGCAATGTGATAAATCCATCAGGAACATGAATGATCACATACTAAAGTAATAAGATGCTGATATACTAAAGTAAAAAGAGGGAGTGCTTCAACAGAAAAATATCAAATAAAATAGAAGGATTAAATCCAAGGATACATATTTAATATTCACTGATAACCAGCTCCAAAAACAGTAATACCCAACCATTGCACATCAACTTCAATTCTTATTGCACATTTCTTGACCAGATACTCCTGAATATTAGGGAGAAAAAATGATAAATATATTCATGCACTGTTGACCCTACAGCTGAGGATCGTGCCAAAAGGTAATCAAGATAATTGCCACATGCTAATGGGAACCACAGGATGAACTTGAAAAAAAAGTACTTTGTGACTTGTGAGTGCTATAAGAGCTGCTATCTACCTCGTAACGTTGCCTGCAAGCATAAAGCATGGAACCAAAGATTACAAGCAAATCTCCCTTCAAAGGGTTGGGTCCTTCTGCAATACATTTTAGAAATTTACTTATGATCTGATCAATTTTGTGAAAAAAAAATCCCAACAAAATTATTCATAGTAAATGTAATTAGTATAAATTAGCTTCATGAGAAAGTTATGTCCTTACTAGCTCGATCAGAGAAACATGGACATCTGAAAATACTACTAATATAACGTCCAGCACGCAACTCCAACGCAATAAACTTCCTGATTCATACTTGGTCTTCAAAAATCATCACTAGTAAGAAACAATCACACAACACAGGAATTGACCAGCAACATCCAAGAGCATCACGCTTGTCAAAGATGTACTGAGTAAGACTTCACAACTGTTTAAACAACAAGAGATTTGCAGTATATTCCAGAAATTAAAAACATGCCATTATAGTAAATAAAATTTACATTAACACATAAGTGGTAAAAGTAGTTTATTATTTTTGCTACATACCTATATAATTTGCTTCCACGTCAATAATCCCAAGGAATCAAATAGTAGTACCATTGTATCTGCACAGAAAATGAGAAATGGGAAAGGATTGGGGACTTCTCCAATCATAAAACCTTAGATAATTTCACATCGGACACTGGTTGTGCCAGCCAGAGAACCAAAATAGTCTACCAAGTACAACTCTAAAGAACAGAATCCAGAATAAGCACAATCAGTTTCAAACACTCGAACATGTAGATAAAAGGCAGCCGATCACAGGTCCTACTGTCTATAAAGATATGCCCAATCTTACAATAGCCTCTACATCACTCAAACAACCGGTGACAGAAGGAGAAAACAATGCAAACCAAAACTAACTAACCAACTAGTCAAAAAGAATAAACTAAAGGACCTGCCCAAATGTGCTGAAGTCTAACATATAGCTAAACATAAGAAAGCAACAGTCCAGGACTCCAGGTTCTGTACGTTTCTGAACGATTTCATGTCTGAAAATTGCTTATCCAAGTATTCAACAGCGCAATAATGCACAATATTATACAAACTT